>PPKA02000007.1:201037-240155 GCA_003707595.2 Zygosaccharomyces bisporus
CCAGCCACTGCTGCCACTCCAGCTACTGCTGCTACCCCAGCCACTGCTGCCACTCCAGCTACTGCTGCTACCCCAGCCACTGCTGCCACTCCAGCTACTGCTGCTACCCCAGCCACTGCTGCCACTCCAGCTACTGCTGCTACCCCAGCTACTGGTTCTGGTGCTGCCACTGGTTCCGCCGCTAAGAGTTCCGCTACTGGTTCCGCCGCTAAGAGCTCCGCTACTGGCTCTGCCGCTAAGAGCTCCGCTGCTCAAGGCTCTCAAGCTAAGACTAGCGAAGTCACCAAGACTGCTCACGCTAGCACCACTGTGGTGAACAGCACTACCGTTACTCCATGCACTACCGTCATCAACGGTTCTACCGTCACCACACAGCAGCCTGCTACTGGCACTGAATCTCCAGTTACCAAGGTGACTACCATCCCAGCTACTACCGTGGCTGCTAAGACTGTTACCGAGGTATGCAACGGTGAGAGTGGCAGCTGCCAGGAGATCACCGCTACCTCTGGTGCTTCTTCCCCAGCTACTGGTGCTTCTTCCCCAGCTACCAGCGCTACAACTGCCACCGCTTCTCCAAGCAGCGGCTCGAATTCCGGTAATGGTACCACCGAGTCTGGTTCGCCATCCACTGTTATCGGTATCTCGCAGATCACCGACGGTCAGCTTCAGGAGCAGAAGATCGCTGTTCAGTCCAAGATCGGCTCTACTACCGTTTTGAACCCATCTGGTTCCTCTGCAGCTTCGAGCACTAAAACCTCCAGCAGCAGCACCAGCAGCAGCACCACCTGTGCTACTAGTGCCCCAAGTCTATCCGGTGAGTCCTGCAGAAACAACGGCACTTTGGCCGTCACTCTAAAGGGTGGTGTGCTAACTGACGAGAAGGGCAGAATCGGTTCTATTGTGTCCAACAGACAGTTCCAGTTCGACGGTCCACCACCACAGGCCGGTGCTATCTACGCTGGTGGCTGGTCTGTTACCCCAGAGGGTAACTTGGCTCTAGGTGACAGCGACGTCTTCTACCAATGTTTGTCTGGTAGCTTCTACAACCTATACGACAAGTCCATTGGTTCTCAATGTACTCCAATCCACTTGGAGGCCGTCGAGTTGGTCGACTGTTAATTGCATGACAACCACATAGAAAGTTCTTTGAATGGATGCTTACTTTATACCCCCAGTTCGTAAGCGCTAATGACATGAGGCCGGAGTATTCGCCGGTTTTTGGATGTTTACTTTTTCAAAGCGAAAGTTTGGATTATTTTTTTTTTTTTTAAGTACAAGATCTAAAAAATACGAGACGATACATAACTAAAAGGAACAATTTTAAGATTCTAAAATGAAGTAAAAAAGAGAAAAGAGAGCTCTATCTATGATCGAGACTATCTTTGATGGGTTCCTTGCACATCGGATAATCTTGGGCTTTTACTCGCACCCTATGTATTGTATATCAATGGGACTTTCACATACCTATCTAAATACTTTCCCTTCTTTCACTAATTGATATCAAAAACTCAAAAACTTTTTGCTTTTACAACGAACTATATATAAAAGTGGATATATGAAACATGGTCTCTCTAAATTGACAGAAGATGGGGGGGGAAAAAAAAAATAATAATGTAAAAATTAAATGCTCTTTCCTTTATTTCTTATCTACTGAAAAATAAAACTAATGCAAAAGAATAGGCAGGAATGAAGGGCCCAGACTCGCAACGAACGAAAACTATTCGTAATAATAATGGTGGGGGTGGGGAAAGAAAAAAATAATAAAGAACGGTATCATAAACCCGTGGTAGAAAAATAAAAAAAATTTTTTTAATGTCAATAATGCAAGGAACGCGGAATCATAATAATCGGGTATGCCATTAGGTTCTGATGTTTGTATGTTATCGTTTCATTTTTGGTGTTTGTTTTTTTTTGTTTTTGTTTTCTTGAGATGGTTTTTTCTGTGATTGTCACGTAGCGTTCCATTGTTGAACTTTTTTTTTTTTTTTAACAGTCGATCAAGTCAATGATCTCCAAGTGAACTTCGTGACACTGCTCACCTAGGGATTTATCGTACAAGTTGTAGAAGTCACCAGACAAACATTGGTAGAAGGTTTCACTGTCACCTAGAGCCAAGTTACCATCTTGAGAAATGGACCAGCCGGCAGCGTAGATGGCACCAGCCTGTGGTGGTGGACCGTCGAACTGGAACTGGTGGTTAGCGACAATGGAACCGATTCTGCCCTTCTCATCGGTCAAGATACCGTCCTTCAAAGACATAGAAAGGGTACCGTTGTTCTTGCAAGACACAGCCTTGACTGGGTCGGAGCTGGTCACCTCAGAGGTGGTGTTGGAAGCGCTGGACACAGCAGAAGTACCGTTGGTACCGGTGGCAGCAGCGTTGTAGGCAGAAGAGGTGGAAGTGGTATCAGCCTGGATCTGACCGTCCTGAACCTGGGAGACGGCAACAACGGTTGGGGAGCCCTTCACGGTAACGGTGGTGGAAGCGGAACCAGCAACAGTTGGTAGAGCAGTCACACCAGATGCCTGGATCTGACCGTCAGTGATCTGAGAGATGGCAACGACGGTTGGCTTGCTGTTAACGGTAACAGTGGTGGACTGGGTACCCTCTGGAACGTAGACACGAGAAGTGGTGGTCTTACCGCTGGTGGTCAAAGTGGTCATTGGGGTGGCAGTGGTAGCCTGGATCTGACCGTCACCAATCTGGGAGATGGCAGCCACGGTGGTCTTTGGAGAGGCGGTGGAGCCGGTGCCAGAGCCGGTGGCCTGGATCTGACCGTCACCGATCTGAGAGATGGCGGCGACGGTGGTCTTCATGGTGACACCGCCAGTGGTGGTTGGGGCGGCGGTACCGGTGGTAGCCTGGATCTGGCCGTCGGTGATCTGGGACACAACGTCGACGGTGGTCATCTCCTGCACGGTGGTGGTACCCTCAGTGGTGATGGTGGTGTGAGCGGTAGCAGTGGTCTCGGAGGTTATGGTGGACACTGGGGTGTAAGTGGAGGTCCACACGCTAGGAGACTTGGCGGTGGCAGTGGTGGCCTGCACCTGACCATCGGTGATCTGCGACACAGCGGCAGCCGAGGACTTGGCTGGAGCGGTGGTCGATGGGGTGGCAGTGGTGGCCTGCACCTGGCCATCGGTGATCTGGGACACAGCGGCAGCCGAGGACTTGGCTGGGGCGGTGGTCGATGTGGTGGATGGGGTGGCAGTGGTAGCCTGCACCTGGCCGTCAGTGATCTGCGACACGGCGGCGGCAGAGGTGGCCTTGGGGGCGGCAGAGCTCTCCTGGGTGCCGGTGGTGGCCTGGATCTGGCCGTCACCGATCTGCGAGATGGCGTCCCTCTTGGCGTATCTCTTGTTGTTGGAGGTGCCGTTGGTGCCGTTGCTGGCACCGCTCACGGTCTGCACCGAGATACCGAAGCTGGAGGCGTACGAGGTAATACCACCCGATAGAGTCTTGGAGGGGGTCAAAGTGGACCATGGCTCACTTGGCACGTAGGCGGAGAGCGCAGTGGAGGCCAAAGCGGCAGAGGCCAAAGTCTTCTTGTACTGCATTATTACTATTATGGATTAGTCTAGAATGAACTTAGCGAAATGGGGAGCAGGAAAGAAAGCGAGAGAGAAACGACTCTGATCTGTAGTGGGTTCTTTGTACTGTTTCCTGGTCTTTTTTTATAACCCAACAGAACAAACCAGCGATCTCAATTTCCCCCAAAGTGCTTGCCCTTTTATACCTGCTTCCCTCTGTGAAAACCTCTCCGCCCCTTCTGTCTCCTCATTTACCTACAGCACCTTCTATTGCTCTACTAGGAAAGCTTAGGGGGGCGGGCGCTTGCTCTGCCGCTGAACTCCCGCAGAAACCCCGGTACCGAAGGCATGCCACTTTACTTTCTAGGGCAAAAAGAGCATTTTCCCATGCTTCTGAATAGAGTTCTATAATTAATCGAATGTGTGGTGTGGAGATTTAATCGCTCGACTCATTTTCCCCAAACGGTTAAATCACTGCTGAATCTCCTCCTATTTGCTTTCTTTTCTCGGCATCATAACGACCGGGCAGCGCCACCGTTACGGCGCACGGTAACAGCAGCTAAACTCCAGCGCGCCGGGCAGTCCCTTTCCTCCCGCTGGCTCCCGTTGGGTCTTACCCCGCCGCGCCCCTTTTTTTGTCATTTTTTTTTCATCTCGTGCCGTCCAGAAGCTTCCAAACAGGCATTTTTTTACCGCGTGCGGTAAAGGATCTGAGCAGGGCGGCACATGTACGTATATCACTCAAAACAAAGTGTCACCCAACAACACTGACGCACTCGACAGGTGTGCGGGAGACGTCGTCATGCTGCGGGCCGCCGCCGCCGCCGCCGCCGCCTTGTAACCCGTAGCTGCGTCACATGTAACCCGGCGAGGCCCGGCGGGTCGATGCATCGAGTAAACGTCGACCCGATGCAAACACAGCGGTCCGAAAGCGGGCAGCCGGTGAGTGAAAAAAAAAAAAAAAAGAAGTCCGTGCCACGTGAGACTCACATGTGAGGCGCGAAGCCCTAACGCGTTTTATTTCTTTACCCGAACGGGCATCTTAATTGGTTGCTCTTCGCTCTTTCTCGGATCTACGCACCCGTATAGTAGAAAAGCCAGCAGGCCGATCGCAGCCCACCATGCCGGTGCGGGCGGGGAACAGCAGCAGCAGTAGATCAGTTTACAAATTACCCCTTGTGCAATCTATTTTCAGCAGCCTGGCGGTCACAGGCCCGGGAAATTATGTGCTGGGTGGGCAAGCAAATTGATCAGGCTGCGCTCGGCGTAATTAGTGCGGTTTTAGGCGTGGGGAATGTAGCGAATTGGGTCTCCCAAGAGAGAAAGATCCCAATGGAAACCAGGCTGTTTCCCAGTGTCCTTGGCAGAGTTGCAATATGCGTTGATGCTCAGCCCTTTGATTTTTCCTCTTTGGGGGCTAAGTGGCCCTTTCAGAACTGGTTTTCGGGTTCAGCGGTGCTTCGCCGTGGGTTTTTTTTAGTAGCGGATGTGGGCGGTAAGGAAATTTGTTTAATTTGATCGCAGCCCCTTTTGCCAGCCATTTGGATAACCGCTGATCTGGGCGAGGGTGGGAGCGTGCTCGGAAAGGTATATAAGGGAGGCACAATTGCAGTTGTGGATTTGATCCTGGGTTAGTTTGGTTCCAGAAGAACATCAAGAAAACAACAAGAGTTCTCTACAACAACTACAACTACAACCCAATCCTACTACGATGCAATTCAAGAAGACTTTGGCCTCTGCCGCTTTGACCTCGGCTGCTCTAGCTAGCTACACCCCTGGCGAGACGTGGTCTACCTTGACGCCCACCGGTACCTACAGCGGTGCCATCAGCTCGTACACGGCCACCTTTGGTATTGCCGTGCAGACGATCGCCAACGGCTCGACTGCCACCGCCTCGCAGGTGAAGAGAGGCGCTGCCATCTCGCAGATCGGCGACGGTCAGATCCAGGCTACCACTGCCACCCCTTCGACGACGGCTTCTCCTCTATCCACTGCCCAGGCCATCTCGCAGATCGGTGACGGCCAGATCCAGGCCACCACCAAGACCACGACCTCGTGCTCTTCCACCACGACCCCATTGTCCACTGCCCAGGCCATCTCCCAGATTGGCGACGGCCAGATCCAGGCTACTACCGCCACCTCGTCTCCTTCCACCACGTCGACCACCGCTCTGTCCACCGCCCAGGCCATCTCCCAGATTGGCGACGGTCAGATCCAGGCCACTACCGCCACCTCGTCGCCATCTACGACCACTTCCGCCAAGTCTACTGCCCAGGCCATCTCCCAGATCGGCGACGGTCAGATCCAGGCTACCACAGCCACCTCCTCCGCTAAGCCTTCGGAGAACGCCGTGTCCCAGATCACTGACGGCCAGATCCAGGCCACCACTCAGAGCACTGGTACCAGAACCACCCTGTCTCCATCTTCTGCCAAGGACGTCTCTGTGACTACTTCTGGCGGCGCCACCCAAACTGCTTCCTCCGACGGCATTGCCGCTGCTCAGACCTGCAAGACTAACGGTACTCTACAATTGTCCTTGAAGGATGGTATCTTGACTGACATCAAGGGCAGAATCGGTTCCATCGTCGCCAACCACCAGTTCCAGTTCGACGGTCCACCACCACAGGCCGGTGCCATCTACGCTGCCGGCTGGTCCATCACTCCTGAGGGTAACTTGGCTCTTGGTGCCGCTGATGTCTTCTACCAGTGTCTATCCGGTACTTTCTACAACTTGTACGATGAATCCCTAGGTGAGCAGTGTCGTCCAGTGCACTTGGAGGTCCTAGAATTGGTTGACTGTTAAACAAAAACAAGCCAATAAACGGACCCGCCACTATTATAAGGAATAGAACCCAAACGAAAAGTTGGAAAACAATCCAATATAAAAAAAAAAAGTTCACAAACATTTTGGGTCATCACTGCATTGTACATTAACGGGAGATAGTCATCATCATTCTTTTTCACTTTCACTTAGAAAAAAAGTCGCAGAATCTTTTTTTTGCATCCGCATCAATCTTCTTTTTTTTTTAGTTCTTCTAGTTCTTGGTTATTTTTATTATTTTTTTACTTCTAAGTTTTACATATATAGCATTTGTATATGGAATCCAATTAATCTTTTTAAAAAAAAAAATAAAATAAAATAAAAAAAGTTATTCTAGTAAGAAGTCTTGAAACATACTAATCAACTGGAGATTGATACGTTTGAATCAAAATTATCTAATTCTAATATTTTCTGTATGTATTATTAAGGCTGCTTGAGACCGTGATTTCCCCTGTATTTGGGACATTCCGGTTCATTCCAACCTTGTAATGCCGCTTCTGGATCTTCCAGTTCGTACACTTCAATCGCTAGAGGTCTACAACATTCAAGCATACCTTTACCATCAGCGTTCTCGCTTTCTTTCCCTTCTCCCCAATCCCACTGCGATAGATCACCGCCGGGGCAAGCAGAAAGCGCTACGAGCAAGTCCTGTTCGGCAAAGCACTCAAAATAATCATCCTTATCCGAGGGGCAGGTCTCCATAAAGTACTGATCATACTCGTTGAGGCCGGTCACTTGGAAGACGTTCAACACGTCGTGCACGTCAAACTCAGTGAGCCCAAACGGCATCACCGCCCGCGTCAAATTGGAGTGACAGTGGAAATCATTATCTTCGCCGCTAATAAGTTTCTCTACATACGGATCGCATCTAGTACCCAGAGTGTCATGCGCCCTACCGCCCCATTCGTCATGCCTCGCCTGCAACGTGTCTCCAGTAATTGTCACCAAGGGCCTCAGGTAAGGCAAATTCGACCACAGCCTGTCAAAAGTTGACACATGCGCGCTGTGCAGCTGCCTTGTGCGTGCAGCCCAGAAGCGTTCTCTCGGATTATGTCTATTCCAGATGTTCAGGTCGCCAACTTGTGGACCCTTCGGAGTGCGTATGCGGAAGATGCTCTTGGCTGGGATCTCCACGGCGAGTGCACTTCTTGGCTGGATCAAGTACGTTTTCACCAACTTTCTCCTACTCGATCCAATTCGTTCGTAAAGGGCCCTATCTGCATAGAGAGTCGAACCAGGTTGTGAGAAATACGCAGCCTTGGGTTTTTTCAAACCATAATTGGTTTTCGCTGGCCTCTGTGATGAAATTGCCTCCATGCTTGATGTATTACAAGCATGAGGGACGTTCACAGAAACCAGCTTCGTGATACTTATACATTTCGAGGTCTACAGATACCGGCGTCGGCTGTCGGAGAATCGTTTCTCCGAACCACCTACTCTGCTGCAAAGATTAGATATACGCGATGGGTTTTTTACCAATCTGCTAAGAATAAATAAAAAAGACTGTACCTAAGTTTACGAAATCTGCACACCTTGATATTCCATCTTGTGCAACCTTTCTCTTGCAACGTAATAAGCAAGTGCAGGGAAAGCAAGTGCACCTACCAAGCCACCCTTAAACACAGCAGACTTCTTCCCCTGTGTGGTTAAGCCAACGTTGCAAATTTGGATAATGAACCCCCATCCAAGGCAGAACATGGAAATATCGCCATAGGTCAAGGAATGCAGGGTTCGCCAAACGTTGCCCCTCTCCACTTGCTCGTTCTCCTTGTCAGCGCTAAAGATTCTGTTAGGAGAATCATGCACATCCTTTTTGATGTCTGACAAAAAGGCCGGCCTTTTTTTACCTTCGGCATTCTGGTGAATTGCAGCACGCTTTGTCGTCATATAATCCTTATAAAACGTCCAAAGACTGACACCGTATAGCGTGGTGATGGAAATGTTAACCAACATATTTGTTTTGGAGTAGACATAAGGGGCAGTCTTTGCTGGTGTTTTGAATAAACCTACCTTCAACAACGTGGGCAATTGCCTGAATAATGGCGTGGGTCTCATACTGTCAACAACTCGTATAACACTGGAGGAAGTCTAAGATGAAGTAGTACAGAATATCGGGGTCTGCTATACGCTAGACTTTTATAGGTGGAGCTCCCTACAATCTCAGGGGAATAAGGGACTTTACCCCCAGTTCTCATCTTGCTGCAGTTTAATATGTGCGGAGGGGGAGCGCATTTCGGCACTTGTATGTTGTTGTCTCGGCAACTTGTTTACTGTCTTTCTCTATCCGATGTAGTGTAACGGCTATCACATCACGCTTTCACCGTGGAGACCGGGGTTCGACTCCCCGTATCGGAATTTTTTTTTTTGACTTTTTCGTACTGCCTTGTTTATGTTTTGTAGCTAAATTTATTTTTTGGTGAATAATGTACATCGGTTAAAACACTTTGGTAAGTGATTGGGAGGTAAATACGAAGGATAAAGCGCATCGAATAGGTTACAAACCTACCAAACCTTATGGATACTGCTTGCTAGTTTGTGTCATTTCTCAGCTGCCATCTAAGGAAGAAGGGTAAAGGTCTTTGCATCAATCCAAGTCGTTCTATTAATCAGGAGAGATGACTTCACAGCTGGAGATTCACTTAGATGAAACCACTTACTACTCTACATTGGGATTACGTTCCAATGCCTCTGAGAAAGACATCCACAAATCGTACGTTAAATTGGCTCGCGAACTGCATCCCGATAAGTCCAAATCAGCTGTTGCAGCAGAGCTGTTCAAGTTGATTAGCCATGCCCATTCTGTACTCATGGACAAAGAGAAGAAGGCCAAGTATGATCGTTTACTCGTTTCAAAAGGACTTCTAAGCCATACGATCAAAGATAATTACCACAGATCTCATGTACAGGTCGACCCAGCGACACCTGCGAAAGAAAAGCCTGGTGGGCCTCAAAGGCCTTATGAAAAACAACCTTACGGATTCAACACTGATAGTGCATCTCCTTCTAAGCCGAAAGTACCGATTTTCCGGTCTTTCAATTTGAAGCACTATCAAAGGGCAAGTTTCGAGCACAAGGAGCAAGAGGCCTCTACAGCACAACGGAAAGATGATGGAATTTTCACCTCCAGGCCAAGCACTCCACTAAATGCAAACAAAGATAAAAGAGCTGAAATTAAACGTGATGAAAATCAAGAGAGAGATGAAGAACTGATTAATGATAGATCTAAGTTGCACAAAGTAAACCCATTAGAAGGTTCGCCGAATTCTCAGTTTGCAAACCATGACCATCGTCACTACGCAAGGACTAAACATGAAGCAAAGGCACAGGGCAGAAGGTCGCTTTCTCCAATTAAAACGGTGCCGACTACGTCTACTGGCAAATCAGGCATGCCTGAGGGCTGGGAAAGCCTTAAGACTCTCTTGGAGAAGTTCAAAAGGCAGGATGTCAAAACCGAGCTCCGACATGGTAGCCCAACTAATGAAAAGAACGATGTCCAGGGACAGAATGAAGCATTAGGCAAGATACGTAGAGCCAAGTCGCAAAGTATCAAGTTGGACGACTTGAGTCAATCTTTGCCTACCGAAATGAATACCTTTGACATGCGCCATGTCAGCGAATCCATACCTGCTGTGAAAAGGGCGAAATTGGATTTTAAGATATCGGAAGAGCCGCACAAAGTGGACGTTCATAAGGATACGCAGAATTTGGCAGAAAGCCTCTACGTTCCTGTGAATAAACCACTGCCGAGAATTTACAAAACACACCATATACCGTTGGACCAATACATGATTAGTTCAAAGTCCCTTCAATGGGAACTACCTGAAATGCCCAATTTTAAATGTAACGTCTTGAATCAAACGGAGGTGGAATACTGTAAAGAGTTAGTCAAAACTTTCAACGAACGGTCTTACGCGCTAAAACAAAAACTGTTAGATACATTACGAGATCGTCTGACTGCAGATAAAGAGCTTCATGAAAGATTACTTAAGGTAGAGAATGCAGCAAATTGGGTTTCTTCCCAGGATTTCGACTTCGAGGTGGTTAGTATGCTTGGTGAATTGCAAAATAGGCAACGTGTGGTAGCTCAAAGCTTTGCAGACCTCTTGAAAAAATTTTATGCCTTGAACGAACAAAATAGATAGATCACATTTAGTAGAGCATTTTTTTTATTTTTTTCTTATTAATATATTTTTTTTTTTTTCAGTTTTTTCAGTTTTTTTATTTTTTTTTTTTATTTTTTTTATTTTTTTTATGATGTTTTTCAAAAAAATTCAAACCCTGAAGGTCGCGTAAACGCGAACACGACACTTGTCTTCTGTATAAAAGCTTCGAATGTATAGTTTCATAGCCGCTGTCAAGTAACAACTAGCTCACCACGCATAGACAATAAAATGAAGAATAAACAGAGAGTAACTTTAATTACAGTGGGCGTTTTATTTCACTTGTTCTATTTATGGTCTATTTTTGACATTTATTTCGTGTCGCCATTGGTTCACGGAATGAATCAATATCGCAGCACAAACCAGCCGCCTGCCAAAAGATTGTTTTTAATCGTTGGTGATGGGTTACGTGCAGACACGACTTTTGATTATGTCAAGCACCCCACCACTGGTAAGGAAGAGTTCCTAGCACCATTCATCAGGTCTCTAGTGATTAACAACGCTACCTATGGTATATCTCATACAAGAATGCCCACCGAGTCTCGCCCAGGCCATGTGGCGATGATTGCTGGATTCTACGAGGATGTAAGTGCGGTGACCAAGGGTTGGAAGGAGAATCCTGTGGATTTTGACAGTTGTTTCAATCAATCTACGCATACTTACTCGTTTGGCTCTCCAGACATTTTACCCATGTTCAAAGATGGTGCTTCAAGTCCCAACAAAATAGATGCATGGATGTACGGACATGAATTCGAAGATTTCACGCAGTCTTCCATCGAAATGGACGCCTTTGTTTTTGAACATTTCGATCAACTTCTTTATAATTCCACGGTCAACAGTACCCTGGACGCAGAAATTAAACAAGAGGGTAATGTGTTCTTTTTACACCTTTTAGGATGCGACACTGCAGGCCATTCTTATAGACCTTACTCTGCCGAGTATTACGATAATGTCAAATACATCGACGGTCAAGTACGGCTGTTGGTAGACAAAGTGCAACAATTCTTTGGCGATGATGACTCTGCATTTGTGTTTACTGCTGATCACGGTATGAGTGCATTTGGCTCTCACGGTGATGGTCATCCGAACAACACCAGGACGCCTCTCGTCGCCTGGGGAGCTGGTCTAAACAAACCTCTCAGGACGTCAAAGCCAGTTTACGACAACTACACGCAAGGTTGGAACCTGTCAAATATAGAGCGCCACGATGTTAAACAAGCAGACATTACATCTTTGATGTCATATTTGATTGGTGCGAACTATCCGGCGAATTCCGTCGGTGAATTGCCGTTGAAGTACATAGCTGGTGAAGAGAGTGTGAAATTGAAGGCGCTCTTCAACAACGCCCGAACAATCTTGGAGCAATATTTGGTTAAGGAGCAAGAGGTAATCGAATCTCAGTTTGTCTACAAGGAGTATTTCAAGTTCGTGGAGAAGCCATATCAAACGCAACTGTCTCAAATCCAGTCGCTTATCGAACGCATCGGAGATGGTGAGGTGGGCCTTGAATTGGAAGCCATTGCTCTTACTGAAGAGCTCATGAAGACGACCCTTGAGGGTTTGCAATATTTGACGACTTACAATTGGCGTTTCATCCGCACTATAGTGACGTTTGGGTTTGTCGGATGGATCGGATACGCCTTTACCGTATTTTTAAAGATGTACATCCTGGGCCAACACAGCGATAATACTCGTCCATCTGCTTTGAACTGTACAGTTTTCACGCTAATTGGGGCTGCACTTAACTATATGCTTTATTACCAGCGCTCACCCTTCAATTTCTACATGTACCTGTTATTTCCACTATACCTTTGGTCTCAAATTTTTACTAATGGCAATTTTTTCAGCAGTGGCATTCGAGAGTTGTTCAGAGATACAACATTTACTAATCGTCTCGTGGCGGCCGTAGGTGTGCTCTTCGTCTACGAAGGCATTGTTTACGGATTCTTTCATCGCTGGATCTTTACTGTGATATTTTGTCTACTGGCTTGCTATCCGTCAGCGTGCGGTATACGTAGCTGGGGTCGCAATATGTGCTGGATGGTGACGAGTGCTGTTCTTTCGACTTTTACGCTGTTCGATGCGGTCAAAATCGAATCGCTGAATCAGATTACATGTGCAGGGTATCTCATAATAGCTACCGCATTATATGCTACGAGCTACGTGCAACCACTACTCAGCCGCTATACTTTGGCTGTCTTAAATGCTCAAGTCTTTCTGGTAGCCTTCATGATTTTTATCATACGAAAGTCGGTGGTTTCTTTGCAGAACAGAAATGGTTTACCTCGTGACGCACAAGTGGGCGGCTGGATCGTTACGGGAGTTTCTCTTCTTTTTATGCCCATGCTTCACTATTTGCGTCCCAACAATAACTACAAAGTGCGTCTTCTCGTCGTGTATCTGACATTTGCCCCAGTTTTTTTGATCCTTACCATTTCATTCGAATCGTTGTTCTACGTTGCATTCAGCGTGTGGCTTTTACAATGGATTGAAATCGAGTCGCAATTGCGGTTGCTGCGCCAGCGAGAGAACTGGCTCCAGCTTCTAAGAGTTTCCGTGGTCGGATTCTTCCTGCTGCAAGTAGCTTTCTTCGGTACAGGCAACGTCGCATCTGTGTCCTCTTTTTCGCTAGACTCAGTGTACCGCCTGCTACCCATCTTTGATCCCTTTCCCATGGGGGCCCTATTAGTGCTGAAGCTATTGATTCCGTACATTATCCTTTCCACTGCGCTTGGTGTGCTGAACTTGAAGCTCAATATCAGAGACTACACTGTGTCTTCGTTGATTATATCCACAAGCGACATTTTATCACTCAATTTCTTCTTCCTACTCAAAACAGAAGGATCTTGGCTCGACATTGGAGTGACAATTTCCAACTACTGCCTTGCAATCCTTTCATCGCTCTTCATGTTGATCTTGGAAGTCATTGGTCACGTGTTACTGAAGAACGTGAGAATCCCTCAGCAAGACGCCAAGAAGCGCAATTGATAAGGGAAAGCAATATAAGGGAAACTTCAAGGTTGCACGGGCAAACCAAGTTGCACTCAAGTATTTCTCTACCAACAGACCAAATATGGCGGCGGTGGAAAGCATGGTGGATCAAGATGAAAATCGCCCGCTTTTGGGTAAGTCTAAGCAGAACGAGGTTGTACTGGAAGCTGAAATCGTCTGCGATACAATGGAGGAGGATGAAATGGAAGATCATAGATGGCGTCAAGAGATGCGGCAGTCGCACGAGCATACCGGGTTTTTACGCCGGCCCAGCATGGGTATGCTGAGCCTGCTGCTTGCGCTGATGACTCTTGGTGAGATGCTGTGCCTGACGCCTATGATCTCACTCTTAATGAGAAAAGTATGCGCCAGCAGTTCGTGCGACCCAGCACAAGTGCAGGAGACAATGTCCAGCATCTCCTCCTCGGCGATGGCACTCTCTGGGTTGCTTGCTATGTCACTTTCTGGTCCCTGGGGCCAATTTTCTGACCGTGTTGGGCGCGTGCGCGTATTTGGGTATATGGCACTGATCCGCCTGGTAGGACACGGCTTACACTTAGTGTCCCTGATGCCCTGGTGTTCCTACAGCAAACCGTTGATTATCTGCGCAAGTTCAATCTCTTACCTTTCTGGGGGTATGTTCTCGCTTTTGGCTAACTCCTACAGCTACATTGCCGATATCACTGATCCGCAGCATAGGACGGCTGCCATGGGCATTTTAACGAGTGTGCTCTATGCGACGATGGGACTGGGCCCCATAGTCGGTTCCCTACTTGTCAAATTGCCGCATGGTGGGGGTGACAACCTCCCTGTTTACTGTGCGCTCTTGCTCGAACTTGTCGCAGCTGCGCTCAGCATCACTGTGATGAATGAACCCCGCCATGAGCAGGCTCGTCGGAATTCCTGTAACAGCTGCAGTAGTGGAGAATCGAGTACTCTGGCACCACTCAAGAAGCTTTGGATGCCTCGTGCGCGCGGCGGCTCGACAGAGGCGCGCCGCACAGTTGCACTTCTTCTGCTTCTCGACGTTATGTTTCTGTGCATAACGGTGGGATGTGGCCCCGCAACGCTCCTGTTTGCAAGTTACCGTTACAGGTGGGGGTCCGAGCAACTGGGCTACTATCTATCCACCATAGGTATAGGCAGAGCGTGCGTATTGCTGCTCGTCGCTCCACCCATTCTACGTCTTCTACGTTCGTGCTACGGTACCCTTCCCAGAGCCTTGGACAGGGTGGACGTGCTCTGCATTCGGTTCTCTCTCTGCATTTTATTTGCTGGTTTGTTATTGTTTTTCTTCCGAAACGACCATGAAAGTACTATGTACATCTGCGCGGCATTGCAAGCACCCGCAGCACTCTGCTCTCCCACGATTCAAGCGACCGTGATCAAATACTGCAAGAAGACCGAGACTGGCCAGTGTTTCGGCGGAATAGCGCTGCTGCGCTCCGGAGTCATGCTCGTTTTTCCGGCGCTGTTGCTCAGAGTCTACGGTTGGACAGTTTCAACGCGCCCGGAGCTTTTTTTGGTTGTGCCCTTGTCCTTTGCTTTGCTGGCTGTGCTTATTAGTTTCTGCCTGCGGGCCAAGACCTCGGGGTGGCTCGACGTGCAACCCAAGGAACCAACCAACAAGTTCGCGAATAAAGTAAATGACAGACCAGTGAACGAGGGGTCAGCGTCTTCTCAGATGCCTGCACAGACCGCAGAGAGCGCAAGAAGCGCAGCGTTGGCTCAAGCGGAGACACTTCGGGAAAACTGCGCACAGGCCTGATGGCCTGCAACAACTACTATACACTGTTATACTACTCCATCTATTATCCCCTCGACAGCTACTATTACAAATCCTCTTACAATTACTCCATCTAAGATTCCTTTTACCATTCTTGTATTTGTTTCCTAGTCGTGTACTTTTGCTTCACAGCTTAACTTTTTTTTTTTTTTTCACTCTCCGGTTCTTTTGAAGATTTTCATCCCGTCCAGACCCCTTTGTCGCCTGCAGGAGAGCTCCGTAGGGTTCAGACAAAGTGCTAACTGAGAGGACCACCAAATTAGTGAGCACTGCGATGGAAGAATCACAAGCAGAAAGGATGGACACGATGCAGCAGGGCCAGCAAGGCCAGCAGGCCCAGCAGGTTCAACAAGCTCAGCAGGGCCAGGAAAAGAAAGAACAACAAAGCACACAGAAGGGAGCTCAAGAAGGTGTGCAGCAGGGTCAGCAGGACACAGAGGATGGAGAACAGGATAAGCAAGATCAGCAAAAGGATGCTCAGGAGGATACGGAGCAGTTACAACAAGCGCAGGCCGATCAGACTAAACAGGCACAAGAGGAGCAGCGGATATCGCGAGATAGAGGCGATGCCGGACGTGGGAGAAACACTTCTGGTAAATACTGCTTGGAGGACTTCCAGATCTTAAGGACACTAGGTACGGGATCTTTTGGAAGAGTTCACCTGGTGCGTTCCAACCACAACGGGAGGTTCTACGCGTTGAAAGTGCTCAAGAAGCACACGATTGTGAAGCTGAAGCAAGTAGAGCACACCAATGACGAGAGACGGATGCTTTCGATCGTGTCACATCCGTTCCTCATCCGTATGTGGGGCACCTTCCAGGACTCGGAGCAGGTTTTCATGGTCATGGACTACATAGAAGGGGGTGAGTTGTTTTCTCTTCTGCGGAAATCTCAGCGGTTTCCAAACCCAGTGGCGAAGTTCTATGCGGCAGAGGTGTGCCTGGCGCTTGAATACCTGCATGCCAACGATATTATTTACCGTGACCTGAAGCCCGAAAACATCCTGTTAGATCGGAACGGCCACATCAAGATTACAGACTTTGGGTTTGCCAAATATGTTCCAGATGTCACCTACACGCTGTGCGGTACGCCGGACTATATTGCTCCAGAGGTTATCAGCACGAAGCCATATAACAAATCCGTTGACTGGTGGTCTTTCGGCATATTCATCTACGAGATGCTCGCCGGCTACACTCCCTTCTACGATGCAAATGCCATGAAGACCTACGAGAACATTCTGAACGCTGAGCTCAAGTTTCCGCCCTTTTTCAACCCGGACGCACAGGATTTGTTGTCCAAGCTCATCATGAGGGATCTCTCGAAACGACTCGGTAACCTCCAGAATGGCACGGAGGATGTGAAGAACCACCCTTGGTTCGGAGAAGTCGTGTGGGAGAAGCTGCTCTGCAGAAACATAGAGACCCCATACGAACCACCTATACAGCAAGGGCAGGGCGACACTTCTCAGTTTGACAGGTATCCCGAAGAAGAGATAAACTACGGTGTGGAAGGCCAAGATCCTTACCACCAAATGTTTGAGGAATTCTAAGTTTGACCACTACCACGGCTAATACTATAATATTTACGTATTTTATGATACGCGCTTATAGTGGAAATTTTTAATACGACATCTCACCTCATCACAGCTCGACCAAGATAGTAGTCGATATATAAGTGTACAAGAATCTCCCCACCTGCCATGCCCAGCATCCCCAAACAAATCAATTTCCTCAACCGCATTAGCTTTACTACACCACAGGCTCAGTTGCGTCTGGATCCTGCTTACACCACGCTCAAGCTTGTATTCCAGTATGAAAACCATAACGGCCAGATGGGTGCCCGTAAGTTTTCTTCTCAGTTTCTACCCACATTAAAGTTCTACAATCCGCATGTTCAGGTGGACGTTATTCGTATCAGAAACCCAAACTACCGGGATTCTTCCGTTCCCTGTACTCTACAGGCGCTTGGGGCCGACGGCAAAGTTCTCCATAGCCTGGACATGAAGAACAGGCACTCCGAGAACATTATAGAGGAGCTGGGGAAGCTGCTCAGCTGTGAAAAAGTTCCGCAGGACCAGCTAGTCCAGGTCACAAGAGCTTAGTTATAACGCTCCAGTCTTAGGGCCTCTGTAAATAGTGTGGCCGCGGCCTGCCTCGGCCCTTTATACAAAACGACAACAAGTACTAATACAAGTACAGTTAAAATATGTCAAAAGCTTCACACCTCCGATGGACTCTTTCCGGCAGTTCATGTTCGAAAAGAGGTGGTCACTGGTCAAAACCTACGTATGCGTCCCAGTAGGGGTTGTCCTGACCATGTGCTTACTCTACGGGGTGGATAGGGTCATAAGGAACTGTATAAAAGTGGTGTTTCCAGCCAGTGTTGCTGTCATGCTGATCAATTTTGCCTTAATGTGCTGTATGGCGGCTTGCAAGAAGCCCTATGTTGATTGGTACGTGCGGATTATTGACATTCCGCTCAGTTGGGCCCTCCGCTGGATGAACGTCTTCTTCACACCAGCATTTGTCGTACTTCCGTTGAGTCCCTGGATATCGCTTAAAGAGGCGCTGCTCATCTGTGCCGTGTTTGTATTCGGATACCTAATCGCCTTTGCCTGCTTGGCGTATGGAACCGTACTGGGACAAAAACTGCAAGGCTCGAGGAAGCTTAGGTCGATTTTCGTCAGGCAAGAGGAATTGCACGATGGCGAATATGAAACCATTCCACTCGATGAGATCAGCTCGCATGATAGTAGCACCGCCGCTACACGCAGAAGAACAAATACGCACATGCCCTTGAAGCGATTGGAACGGGCCCTGATTAAATCTCAGACGGAGGTTCGTACCGAAAGAATCACGTTAGACTTAGCAGATGATACCACCATCTGTAAGCGAGCTCTCACACGCCAGTTTTCTGCTCAGGTCGATGCCCGCCTTGCAATCAACATGTGGAATGATCATTTCCATCATGTGCTGTATGCTATCGGCTGGGTCGCGACTTTGTTCACATATTACTTCGAGTGGTACCCGACACCGTTTCACTTGTTCACTGCTGTGACTATGTTCATGAGTATCGTAGACACGCCGTACATCAAAAACCGTCCCCTTCTCAAGAAGCTGGTCCACCCGGTGATCTGTTCCGCCGCACTAACGTTGATCATTATGCTCCTTTCATCATTATTCAAATATAAGGATATTGATGCTTTCATGCATGGCCTCAGACAGTACAAGACAGGGCGCACGTACTTATACCTATTTGACTCGACCCAGTACGGGTTTCATGAATGGCCTGGTGCTGGCGACATCTTTTCGAGTTGCATGGACGTTGCAATTGTCGGGCTATCGTTACCGATGTTTACTTACCGCAAGGACCTCAAGAAGCATTTTTTCAGCATGGTGCCACCAATACTAGCGTTTACTGCAGCATGCATATTACTTTATCCACTCATTTGCTATCATATTGGCATTTCGTCCTCTAGATCTATAGGCTACGCTGGAAGAAGCGTCACACTGGCGCTGGGCACACCAATGGTCCAAAATTTAGGTGGTGATGAAACAATAATGGCAGTCACTACCGTGATGAGTGGAGTTATCGGATCGCTTACGGGTAATCCCATGCTAAACCTGCTCAGGGTGCCAGAGGACGACTACGTTACGCGGGGTCTCACTCTCGGTTGTAATTGCGGGGCCATTGCCACGGCTTATCTTCTGGGAATCGATAGAAGAGCTGCAGCGATCAGCAGTCTCTCGTTCGTCCTGTTTGGTGCTATCATGGTTATCCTTAGTGCCATTGGGCCCGTTAAGCATTTTGTACATGTGCTGGCACATTTACAGAGTTGAAAGTAGTTTTATGTGGAAAAGCTTCAATCTCACGGGCCATAGCTAATACTAATGTATCCAGCGTGAAATTGGAGCTTTGCGCTTGAAGTAATGGCGTAAACAGCTGCTTCGAACAACCACTAGCAGTGTTATTTCTTACGCCTTTTTTTTTTTTTTGTCATTTTCTCTATTTATTTTATTCTTTTTCATTTTTTAGGGATTCAGTTAAGCCTACCAACATCAACAACAATACCGCTTCCACAACGTACTTTCAACCAAGCTAGTGGCAAAGTCTAACTTTTCGACCAAGCTCGTTGCGACGTTGGCAAAGCTTACTACTGTGGTTAAGTAATAGAGAAGAATTAAGTGTCCCAAGCGCAATAGGCACGCACCGATTTGTAAAATTTTGAGGACGATTGATCCAAGTTAGTTACACGCGCTCTTTATGGGTGCCAACGACGAGAAGCCTCCACGCGCACCTCTCAAGAGGGGCAGGTCCTTATCCGAGTCCCTGAGGGGGCTTTTCAAACAAGGTTCGCCTTTGCCCACTCCCGTGAACAGTAACCATGGTTCGAGAAATCCGACAGCTCCTTCTTCTCCGGTATCAGAAACACCAGCCTCGAATTTGAAAAGGAACAATAGCAAGAGCAGCAAGTTGGGCAAGCTGGCTACTAGTAAGGAAGCAGAGCTGAGCAGTTCTCGCGGTGCGCCTCCTGCACATTTACAGTCGCAGGGTATGCCTTTGCATGCGCCTGTAGGCCAACGACAGTATCACGTGGGTCTTCCTCACATCGGGAAGCTGAATTTAGGGCATGATGCAGGCCATTCCAATCTCGACAGCGAGGCTCTCTCTCAAGAGTCGACCCTGAGTGAGGAAGAAGACTTATCCCAAGCCAAAAGAATTCCTCCGGAAGAAGTGCCCTATATTAATGAAGAAGATGAAGAGGATGAAGGCGAAGAAAAAAGTGCCGGCTCTATAGGCTCAGTTGATTCTGGCAAATACCAGAAACCACAGGACCATAAATCGTACCCTGTTCCGTCAATCAATTCGGCGGATCCCGTTCACAATTTTTCCATTGATGCTGCTCTGGAAAATGGTAAACCTGAACGCAAGAATTCGCAAAAGCATTCACACCAGTCTCATGGAAAGAATGGTGCTCTAAAAAGGTCTGGCTCATTTAAAAGAAGCGATAATTCATCTTCATCGTCAACATCATCCAATCGGGTTTATCCAAGAGGGAGAAGCCGCGCAGGAACTGTGAGTGCTTCTAGCTTACCAAAATACTCTGAAACTGATGCCAAATGTGTCTTGCAGGTGGAAAATTTCAAAGTATATGAAAATGGTATGCATGAACACAACTTGAAAGTGACAGCACTGGTAACAGATAACAGTGACGGACGTACGGATTCACTAGCAAAGCAAAAATCAGCCTTCTCTCTGACGCAAATATTTAAGCCACGTAAGGAGGACAATAAATTACTGGAGGACGCTGTATCCTTGATACCGCAACATAAGTTTGCTGCATCATCACCTCCCGCATATGACAGCGGAGAACCTGGAGCTGATGAGGTCGGGGAGCAAGACATGTCCGATGTTAAAAACAGGGAAGGCGACACTATGAAAACACCCAAAATCGTCAACCCGAAGGCAGCGGTAGGTTCTGCGGAACTCAAATTGATCAACACTCTTTCAGAAAAAATTCACAAGAGCTTCAAAGGCAAAATGTCAAAGACACACCCGCTGGGTGCAGATGGCCATCTTCACCGACGCATAGAGCCTCTTGAAGAGGACGAAAACGGTTCGAAGTTCTTCGAAACTTACGGCAAGCCAGTAGGGGTTATAGGTCACGGGGCATACGGGACTGTAAAGGTGTGTGCAAAGCCAAAAACCTCGAAAGATGTTCCTCCTTTACCTACTTTTTGCAGCGGCAACAAGTTATTTTTTGGGGTCAAAGAATTGCGACCCAAACCTACGGACCAAATCGAGAAGTTCAGCACCCGAATCACTTCGGAATTTATAATCGGTCACTCTCTGAGCAGATATCAAAGGCGTTCCAAGTGTGCCCCCAATATTCTGAAGATACTGGATTTAATGGAGTCGTCCGACGCGTTTATCGAAGTGATGGAATTTTGTCCAGCCGGTGACCTTTACAATTTATTGACCCGTAAATCAAAGACCGGCACCGTTCTACATCCAATTGAGGCTGATTGTTTCATGAAACAGTTACTGCACGGTGTGCAATTTATGCATATGCATGGTGTTGCGCATTGCGACTTGAAGCCAGAGAATATTTTGTTTTATCCAAACGGACTTCTCAAGATTTGTGACTTTGGCACCAGTTGTGTTTTCCAAACTGCTTGGGAAAAACATGTGCATTTTCAATCCGGCACCATGGGGTCAGAACCGTACGTCGCCCCAGAGGAGTTCGATCATGGCAAGGAGTATGACCCCCGGTTAGCCGATTGCTGGTCATGTGGAGTTGTTTACTGTACAATGGTTCTTGGTCATTACCTGTGGAAAGTGGCCGTACGTAACAGAGACATGCTTTACGATTCCTTTTGCAATCAAATGGCTGACGAGAAAGAATTTAACGTCATCGAAGAAATGAGACATACAAATCCGGAGATTACTCGTTTAAGAAAAATTGCATTGTATTATATTTTCCAAGTAGATCCAAAGAAGAGGATTACAGTGGACGAGCTGTTACAGACGGCATGGATGAAGAGGACCAGATGCTGTGTGTTCTACAATAAAGAAAAATCAGCAGGGGCTGCTCAATCCTCATAAGCCATACAGTGCTACTCAAAAATATTAACGGCATGTACCTTCGCATTGTATTTACAGGGATATGTAGGCACAGTCTTTTACAGAACTTAATTTTCTTTTCCGTTATATCAAATAAATTCATACCACTCTAGACGCCAATGAACAAATCTTGTTAAAACCCTTCTCTCTAAGTTCTCTGCTGACGCAGCCGTCGTTGGCCATAATTCTAGATCCCAGTGGTTCACCGGTGTTCTTGTTTATTAATACGCAAGCATTGTCACCAAATGCCACAAACGAGCCGTCAGACCTGCATTGATTCTTTTGCTTGGCACGTACCACGATAGCATGCACTATGTCGCCCTTTTTGACCCTATTAGTATTAGAAGTACCGGTGATATTTTGCGTCAGAGGCTTAGCTTTTTGCACAACACACACTATCCTGTCGCCAATCCTGCCAGGTGACTTGGGAGATCCTTTCTTCAATACTTTAATACACTCGGCCAGCTGAGCGCCAGAGTTATCGATCACTTTGAGCATAGACTTTAAATAGATCATTTCGGGTTTATCTTTCTTTGAATCTCATCTAATTATCTTGGCTGAAGCTAGTGAAGCCTTTTTTTTTCTCTGAGTTAGCGTCAGCGACATACTAATACAAGACGTTCACAATGACATATATACAAAACCAGTATTCGTTACATTGAGAGTAAATCAATTATAAACTTTTGCATTCCCCCAAAACATTATTATTATAATTATCATTATTATTATTGTTACTATTATTATTATTATTATTATTATTATTATTATTATTGTTAGTCTGAAGCCATTATAACCATCCCAAAAAAAAAAAAAAGATCAGAGTCGAATTTCCCATTGTTTCATGTCGCCGTTTAATGCATCTTCAATCATGGCCAGACTCCACCTTGTATTAATATTCACGGTGAGGCATCCAGCTACAACATCAAAGAGACCCTTAAACATCTCTGCCGAACCGCCCTGGCATGCAAACTCAAGTAAAGATTTTTTATACTTACCCGAAGCGATCATAGCTCTGAGGCGAGGTTCAAAATCGTGCCTGAAAGGAAGCTTGCCCGTCAACATGGCATAGAGGGTAACTCCAAGAGCCCAGATATCTGCAGATGGTCCCAGAGGAGGCGGCGAGGGTTCCAAAAGTTCTGGAGCTGCGTAAGGTAGCGACCCTATGTGGGAGTGAGGATCTGGAACATTAGAAGGATCTGAACCCGAGTGTGGTGAGGCAACGTCCATGGTAGGCATAAGTTTTGTCGCTGGAGATACAAGGTGGTGTAAAGAAGGCTCGCTCGTGTTATGGATACGCGCGCTCGAGAGGGCAGGCCCGTAAGTTCTAGGCAAAGATGATACACCCAGGGGAGTATCATCATGGGTTAGTTTCTTGTTTTTGATTATTTTTTGCAGTTCACTCATATATCCGCTACCACGAATACTGGCATGAGATTGCGATTTTGGTATGCTGGGTTTCTTAGAGGTAGTTATCTTATGCCCATCAAGTGGAGAGGTAAATTCGATCGATTCGTACGGATCAACAGACAGCGTTTCCGGTGCTTGTGGCACATTACTGTTCGATGGTCTAAAATATGTGCTCATGCCAAAATCACAAAGTAAAACGGTTGCTCCCTTTTCTGTAACATCTTTGTCTAACAAACAATTCTCCAATTTGACATCTCCATGAGTAATATAGCTGCCGTGCATATATTTAAGGGCTTTCACGATCTGCAAACAAAGCAGGATTGTCATCTTACACCGCTCCTCACGAGAAACTTTGGATGTTTCGATTTCTCCCCAGGAGATGACCAGATCATAGAGAGTTCCTCCATTAATTCTGTCGGTCAGACAGTACATGGCATAATCTTCGTCCAATCTCCATTTCGACAATCTAAGAAGGTTCCTGTGTTTCAATTCCTTCCAAATACTAACCTCTTTGATGACTTGCCTTTTCACTTTATTATTGTTCTTAAATCTGACAATTTTCATTGCTCTCACAGTCCCATCTTGCACATTCACACACTCTTTAATCATGCCCCATGCGCCAAAGCCAATAATTTTACCCAAAATATGGCCCAATATGAGCGATCCCTTATCGTCCGGCCTTGCAACAGCACTGTTACATCCAAATCCCATGTTAGCTGGTGAGAAGGAGTTGAGATACTGCGATGCTATTGAGCTTTGGCGAGACCTCGCGACCGCAGCTGAGTTCACGAAACTCCCCCTTTTATGCAGTGAAGCACCACTTTTTGGGCTCGTTAGCATATATTTCTTAAGCCAAGACATCAATACCCTGTAGTCTCTTGCTGGCACGAGGTCCATAACGACTTTCTTTCTTTGAGAATAGGGCATTGATACGTAATCTTCCGGCAGCCTCCCAATAAGTTCTACCACTTCATCGGGAGTCATCTTGAGTTCTTGCAAGGCATTACTAGAAATATCCCCTAAGGAAGATGAAATAGAGTCAACACCTGATCTCCTCTTGCTTCTGTTGCCCCTCGACAAATCAAAATTTTCTGGTTCTTTCTGGGGAGATCCGGTTTGTGTCGCTAGAATGGAACCTCTGGCAGCATTCGGTAATGGTATAGGCTTGACTTGAGAATGTAACGAGTTTAACGTAGTATGAGGACTAACTTCCTCTCCCAGGGCTTCAGACCAGGCATCATTGAAGCTGGGATTACTTGGGGAGGGTTGTGGTTCGTCATCAAACCATTTAGTAAGTTCATCTGCGAAGTCTATCTCCGGAATGTATTCATCCTGCATCTCATCCAAATTTCTTTTCTTGCCAGCAACATCCAGGGAATAGCGTCTCTGTTTAGACTGCGCACCCCACTCTGGGTGGACCCTCGGAATTGGTCTATGCCTATCATCATCGTAGACCCTGGAACCCGTATTCTGATCAAAGTTAGCTCTTTCATTCTCTGAGTACACCCTGAACAGACTGCTTTTAGGAGAAGGGGAATCTCTCAGCCGGCTTGTCCTTCGCGGCTCGAAATACAGGCTTTCATCCTGGCTGTGGGGCATCTTGCTCGCTTCGCCATGCAAATGCGTGTTGTATTTGTCTTAAAGGAACAAGGGCGATGCCCTTGTTTCTTCTACCCAAATTAACACGAGACGGAACATGAAATGGAAAAGAATCTTGATCTATGTACCAAATAAATAAGCCAATATATTATGAAGGAATATCCACAGTTTAAACGTTAACTCTCTCGAGTTCCTCTCTGCCGGCCTTGGTGTACAAGAACTCGTTGTAGTCTCTCCCATTTGCCCACCAAGCGTAGTAGATGCCCATAGGCAACAAAACATAAAGAGCTTGAGCCTTCACTCTTCTAGCGGTGTTGAAAAGTGCACTGTGGAACACACCAGCCAGAGGCTTCTGAGCATAAGGAGAAACCGAGTAAGAGGTAATACCCTTCTGTGGTGGGGAGCCAATGTGACCCCACCATCCCATATAAGTCTTTGCACTTGGAGGACCCATGATTAATCACTGTTCAAGCTATTGGAATTTGCGACACCTTCCAGTTTTACAAAATATTGCATAATCCGTAGAAGAAATCATCATAAGTTCATCTTTCTCGTAATTTACCAGCTCTGTTCGCGCGGAAAACTGGCACTACGTTCCTGCGTTATGATTGGACGGAAAACATAGATCACTAGATACGACAATTTCTAATATAATAGCGGTGAAGTATTCTATATTATTATACTCAATTACTCTTTTATAATACTCGACTATTTAGATCTCTTATAGATCTTCTTGAAAAAAGCCGTTAGAACAGCTTGATTAAATCCACGAGACTCATCAACGTGCGAGATCTGATCCTTGATTTGTTGAGCCACCTGCTCTTCGTACTGCAAGTAATGTTTCTGAATGTTCAACTCGTCGAATACTTTCTTGCATGCCTCTTCACATTGAGCGTCTTTTCTACCGTAATTGGCGTCGAGAATTTTTCTCTGCGCGGGGGAAGCTAGCTGCAACGCCTTGTTAACTATCCATGAACACTTGTTGTCCTGAATGTCGGTACCAATCTTGCCGATTTGTTCTGGGGTACCATAGCAGTCCAAATAGTCATCCTGAATTTGGAAGTACTCACCCAGTGGAATCAAAACGTTTTGGGCCTGCTTCAAGTCCTTGGGGTCGCTTACACCGGCCACGTACATCGCTAAAGCCACTGGCAAGTAAAAAGAATAGTAGGCGGTCTTAAACACGACGATAAAAGAGTGCTTCTCCAGAGAAAACTTGCTCAAGTCAACTTTATCTTCTGGAGCAGTGATAAGATCAAGTAACTGGCCCAATTCAGTCTGGAAGGTGACTTCGTGAAATAATTCAACCAAGTCAATATAGTAAGGTTCGGCACGAAAATGGCTTTTCAAAAGCTTGTAGATGGCAGCCTCCAACATAAATGCATCATTAATAGCAATTTCATTGACCCCTTCCACTCTGTACCAGCATGGTTGACCTCTTCTTGTGATAGAACGGTCCATCATGTCGTCAGCCACCAAGAAGTAAGCCTGCAAAAGCTCAATGCACCATCCTAACAATGCAAGCTTAGAATATTGTTCCTGAGGTAGAGCAGCAGCAGTGGTACCCTTCAAAATGGCAAACGTATCCACCACAGACAATCCTCTGTTCAGCTTACCACCAGGTGTGTTGTAGTTCAAGTTCCTTTCATACCACTCAACGGCCTCCTGAGGCATACCATAATCCGCCAAATCCTTTTTCAACTCCGAAACGAGCTTGGGGAATTCAGCTAGGAACTTAGATCTGTTGTCAGACATTTCAATTGAAGCAATGTGTACTTTTTCTTTCTTGACTTGATGAAGTATTGATTGTCGACGTCGCGTTTTTCCACCTCTATATACATTCATACAAATGGCTACAACGTGATGTTCTAGTGTACAAATAAACAAACATACTGACAAGCACGTTCTCAATGCTTCTTCTGGCGCCTGCTTTTGCCAGGTCTGCCTTTCATCTTCCTATGAGAGAATCCAGATACGTCTGCACTCGAGTTGGAATCATTCTTCCTTTTAAAGCGTTTCACACCTCCCTGGCCGTACTTACTGTTCTTGGCCTCACGCTTGTGATTCACTTTGGGTTTCTGTGCGCTTGCTGCTTCCTCTACACCGACGTTGAACTCGTCTTCACCGATCTCACTGTGTTTTCTCTTGTTCTTCAAAGCTTTGATCTTTTCCAGTGTGTCTTTCTTCTCCAGCTGACGTTTCTGCAGTGTCGCTACTTGGACCTGTTTGCCAAACTTCTTCAGATCTCTTTGGCGTCTGGCGTCTTGGCGGGCTTTCTTTTCGCTAGCTTCTTGGACTAGCTTACCTTTAATCTTATCCATGTGTTCATCGCTCTTCACCATCTCTGCAAAATAGTCCAATGGCCTCTTGAATGGAATTTTGTGCTTCTTGAGCTGCTCACGAGCATTCATGACAGCATCCAGGGATTGCTTATAAAAGGCCAGTTCACGTTCTGTGTCATCGTAAATGTCTTTGATGCCCTGATCGGTGGTAGTGCTAGAGGTGATTGAAAGGTGCTCTTCGAAGGGAGACTTACCCCAAGGAAGTTGTATACGGCCAAGAGAGTGTTTGAGTGCTTTGGTGTTGTTCATTGTAAGTTTTTGATAGGGCACAACGTCGGCGTCAGAGTCGAATTCAACGTCAGAAAGCGGGACATCCTGGTCTTCTTTACTTTCATCTTCATCCTCATCCCCCTCATTTACGTCGTCGTCTTCATCTTCCTCAGATTCACTTTGTGCCAACCTGTCCAAGTCCAGACTTTGCTCCTCTTCCTCTTCCTCTTCTTCATTCTCATTTTCATCCGTACGCTTGCCCGCGACTTCAGCTACTAGCATTTCCTCTTTTTCTTCCTCCTCCTGCTGGCCTTCCTGCTCCTGCTCCTTCTGCATCTGTTTCTTCAATTTCCTTTTCTCCTTCTTGGACAAGGCCTTACTCTGATACTCAGCTGGTTGGTCAGAAGATTCCAAGTTCTCTGCAGCTGCAACATCGAGAGCCGTAACCACAGTTGGCTCATTCTTTTTCAGCTCTGCCTGGCTTTTTTGCCTCTTAGACTTCTCCTTCTTGTCCAATTTCTCTTGCTCCTTATGGTGCGAAAGCATCTCTTTCAATTTTGCACCCTTGCCCATCCTTAATTACTTATTCACAATACCGAGAAGGGTTTAATACACTTGACCACTGGCTGATATTTGATTGTTTAGCCATCTCATCGCAGCTCATCGCTAAAAATTTTCAAATCCAGAAACTCGCAGCAGAATCATTGGGTACGTTTGCCAACATAACCAAGATGCTAAAACGCATCATTTTCCCAATAGTAAAAGAAATTAAAAAATAAAAACATTACAGTATTACTACATTAAAGTTCGAAAAATTACAATTGGATTCAGACCAAGCCATTTTCTTTCAACTGCGAATAAAGATCGGGTTCTATGAACTTCTCCAGTGAAGGTCCATCATTTGACATAAATCCTTCCTTGGAAATGCCTTTTCTGCGTCTTGTCTTCATTACGAAGTCGCGGCTTAAACTAGAGATAGGTGCCGGTTTTAGCTTTGGTATGTACGCTTGATCATCTGTAACGTCTCCGGGAACCTTTCTCCATATTTTTTTCCAAAAATGCATCTGACACATACCAGCTCCCGCAGTGGATAATCTTAAATCGGTCTCGAACCCAACAGATTCTATCACTGGCAACTGCCCTCTTACCTCTATTAAAGGAGAGCCCACAATTTTCATTACCTTGTAAACTCTACCACCCCTTCTTTTTGCAAAAAGTTGCTCAACAATGGGTAGTAAAAGAGCTCGAACGACGACATCTACCTCATAGATGGGTTCTAACAATATTGGCGTTGCAGTCATCATTGCAACATAACATGCCCTACGTACCAAGGGGATTAATTGACCACCTCCGGAAACTTTTTGCAAATTATCAGCAGCAAGTAGTTTAAAATGAACGCCATAGATGGGCTCATCCGCCAAGGGACCTTCTCGGGTCACCCATTTGAAACCTTGATTTATCTGCTGTTTGTATTGAGACAGCGTAGCCTTATCCGTCTCATCAGGTAAAGTATCATCGACGAGAACGTTGCCATTTTGAAAAGACCAGACATTTCTCGCCGCTAGGGAATCCCATCCGTACTCAGTTCTCAACATTTTTGACAACTGTCTCGAATCGTTCAGCAGCCCCGGAGGAAGTCTGTTCTGCGACAAATCGTCCACTAGTTTGGGAGTCAGAGGTTCAGCACTGACACTAATGGATATATCACCATTGAGAGACTTTACCGGTATAGCAGCAAAAGATTCACCATAGCAGCTTTCTGCGAAAACTGTCAGAGGGTTTGAAATCTTGATTTCTATATTGGCATAATTTCTTCTTAGGTCGTAAAGCACAGAATCCAAGTACAACTCGCCACAACCAAGCACAACATGCTCACCAGATTCCTCAACCTTGACCAAAACTCCAGGGTAAAACTTGCTTATTTTGTTTAGTCCACTGAGCAATCTCGGTAGCTCCTTGGGTATCAGCGGCTGTAATACGACCCTCGAGACAGGTTCATTAATGTAATCAATGGGTTTGAAAAGGGGCAAGGAGGATACAGGTCCCAAAAATAGGGTCGATGATTTGATGAATGAATCTGATATTCCCTTGACAAGTACTATCTGGCCCTCCGTGGCACGCTCTGTTGGGTAAAGGTATCTCCCTCCGAGCAACGCAATATTTTGAACTATCGCTTGCTCGTAGTCTTCAACATCTCCTTCATTCATCGCAGAAGTTGGATTTATCACGTTCAAGCGCATTCCTGGCGCAAGATGACCGCGGTATATACGGATGAGAGACCATTCAGAGCCACCATAGTCCATCGTTTTAAGAGCATGCGCAACAAACTCGTGCTCTTCTGTTATAGTATTATTAAGACAGTGAGAAAGTTTTGTGTCTCTTATCACCATAGGATCATAGTGATGCGCCAAGGCATGCACTAAACCGGTTTGTCGTCTGAAAACCAGCTGCAATACATGTTTAAGGAGCGGTAGCGGATCGTACTTGAAACAAAGAGGATCTAGATAAACGCCAAAATTGGACTTTAACAGCTTTTGCAAGTCATTAGTATCGTTTGACAATGTGTGCGTGATCAACTTGTAAATTGGAAGCAGAATAAATTCGACAAAAGTGGGATTTTTTCCTGCGCTAGAAGAACTAAACTTGCCTGATTCAAAATGTACATCACCCCACATACGTGCAATGAAACCTTCAATTTTCGCATTCGGCAGTCTAGAAGAATAATAGTAAGATACGAACTCTTGGATCGTGAAAGAAAAACCAAGCTTTGAAGAAGCAAAGACGACGTTTCCCAATTCTGGCGAGACTTTTGCACTTGTAAAAAAATTGATCTGCCCAATTATATGATCCAGCTTAAGATAAGAATCCAAAGGAGGTAGTTTTAGCTCCAAAATCAATCTATCAATCTTGTTTAATACAAAAATCATCGCTATTCCGCTCCTTTCGCAATACCTAATCAAGTTCTCAACAATCGATGTGACACCCTCAACTACGTCTATGCATATAAGTGCGCAGTCAGCTGCATGAAGACATACAGCCGTTTCATCCATGAAATTGACGTGTCCAGGTGAGTCCAAAAGATTTATCGGCACTGATTTTGTATCCAAATCAAAACCCAAAAAAGTAATTCCATTAGTCTTCATAGTTAGCCCACGTTCAATTTCCTGCTTTGTGTTATCCATGTATCTCATCTGCCTCCACCCCAATTCAACATTACGAGTCAAATGTGGCAGATGTTCGTGCGCTTCAACGACCATTAAATCCACCAAACTCGTTTTACCAGAGTGCAAAGGTCCAATTACAGCCACGTTTCTTATCCGTTCTGGAATAGCCAGCATTGCCATCATATATTCTCTATCATAGGTAGTTGAAGGAACATTTTTCCTTAGGTGTGTAAATACGGTATATTCAGGACCTTTGACATGATCATTTGCCACTTCTACTAAAGGAATACTAGGATCTTGGTTGTCTTCCGTTTCTACCAGTACTTCCACATCATCTTCATAAGCTTCTCGTAAGGGTACTAGAGCTTGACTACGGTCGACATCTCCCACTTTGTTTTCCACCTCATCGCCTCGATTATGAACTTCCTCCTGGAGCAAAAACTCATCCTGATTAATGTCGAAAGACTCCTCGCCATTAGCTATCAGGTTGCCAAACTCATCATACTCATCCATAGCCGTGGTATTCTTTACTAGTTATCATGTATCACTTGCCTGCCTGCTTCTGAGAAATTTAAAGCGCGCCTTGCGAAAATTCATCATCTTGAACAAATGCGAAATGACTATCAGCTTTAATTGAAAGACGGTATTCGAATAGCACAATAAAACTCCATTTGGAGCCTCAAGAACCATTTTATCTTGAATAAAACGGACATAACTACCATTTTTTTATTTTTGATGATACTTTGAACGGGAACTTTAGCGATTACAGTAGTTATGCCAGATTACACTCTTCTACGAGAGAGATTTCGGGTGAGCATCCCCCACTTCGATCCAAGTGAGCTATTTGAAAACTTACATACAATTATTCATGAGGATTCTGACAACGAACCCGATGTGGCCGAACATTTTGAGTACGAGCAAGAGCTGGATAAGTCATTATTATCAAGGACGTCTGTCATCGGGCTTGGATTTGGACTGATGAGCCCCGTTCTTGGAATGTGCACGAGTATGGGGATTGGGCTACTAAACGGTGGGCCACTTACAATCATGTTTGGGTTTCAAATATGTGGTATATTCTCATTTCTATGTGCTTGCTCACTAGGTGAAGTAGTGTCGAAATTTCCGATGGAAGTCCATGGTGCCAGTGCCATGCTTGCACCTGATAATGTTAAGCGTGTTAGCTCATGGCTTACTGGTTGGTTTTTACTCTTGGGCAATTGGTTTATGAGCGTCGGCGTGACCTTCGCAGGTGCTCAACTGATCATTTCTTTGATTGCCATAGCTAATTTTGACCTTATTGCTGAAGACTATTTGATGCTCTACACGGTGTTGATTTATTACGCCGTTGTTACCATTGTAGGAGTCATCAATTTGAAATACGCCAAGTATGTGGAGACTATCAATAAAGTTTGCATTTATTGGATCATCTACGCCGTACTTTTCATAGATGTATTGTTGCTGTTATTTCACAGAAGTACGTTCAGATCGTTACCCTATGCGCTGTTCCATTTTGACAATGAGCTATCTGGCTATTCAAGTGCAATTATTTCTTTCATTATTGGATTTCAACAGTCGAACTTTACACTACAAGGTTTTAGTATGTTGCCGGCTCTCGCAGATGAAGTTAAGGTGCCTGAAAAGGACATCCCTCGTGGAATGTCTAGTGCTGTGTTCATATCAACGACTATTGGAATCATTTTCCTTTTTCCCATAATGGTTATTTTGCCTGATCCAGCAGATTTGTTCAGTAATCATAAAGTGTTGCCTATTGTGAATATTTTTAAAAAATCGACAGACTCGCAGTTCGTTTCTATCTTTTTAGTGCTGCTGATCTTGGGCAACTTATTTTTTTCCGGTATCGGTTCCATCACCACTTCATCGCGTGCTGTATACAGTTTTAGTCGTGATCATGCCATCCCATACTACCGCCTCTGGACGTACGTGGATCCCCAGTCTGAATCCAGGGTACCTAAGTATTCCATTTTATTGAGTATGGCTGTTTCTTACATTCTAGGATTGTTACCACTTTTCTCGAATGCTGCATTCAATGCCTTCATCGGTTGTGCTGTTTTATGTCTTTGTTCAGCGACTCTAATTCCATTGGTATTAGTTTTGATCGCCAGAAGAAGAGTTCTGAGAAATGCACCCGTGAAGATTAGATACAAACTCGGCTGGATCGTGAACATTGGTTCCGTGCTCTGGCTACTTCTTTCTATGTTTTCCGTTTGTCTACCGCCCCAAATTCCAGTGACAGCCAAAACTATGAATTATGCTCTCGTAGTTTTTCTGGTCAGTTTCATAGTCATCGCTATTCTTTACTACAAATGGGGTAGAAAGCATTTCCAGTTACCTCAGGTAGATAAAGCATCAATTGCGGAAGAGATGAGGAGGCTCGATGTAATAAGTGTAGATCAAGTTCCACCTTCAACAAGTGACGCAGCGCAACACAAAGATGGCCTTTCTGACAACGAAGTTTCGACTGGCTCCAGAACGGCTGAAAATTCCATGTTGAATGATACGACAACGAAAGATGACCATTAATGTAAATATGAAAACGCCTGAATGATCATTCAAGGCCATTTTGTGAGGTTTATCATTTTCCAACTTCCTGGCGGGAATCCAGAAAGTGAAAGGAATAAGGTAAGCATATTCCTACCGTTGATTTTACTGATACTACCACAACTAATGCAACTAGCGTAGATAGGTAAAAAAAATAAAATTGTAAAAGAAAAGTGAAAGCTCTGTAAAACCTAAGTATTATCGAATTTTCCTTCTTTATAAGTTTCATTTAAATAAACCGCTTGCTAAAACTAGTAGTACACCCGCACAGGACCACTTCAGGCACGTCGTTCCCAAACTGTGGTTTTCTCTTAGCTGCTCCTCAGCTTCTCCCTGATGGTGATGGTGTCCTTGGCTGAAACCGACACCTGTTTGGAACATCTGCAGACCAATTACAAGGAGGAAACCTGCAGTTATGCTCAAATATAGATCCATATGTGGTTGCTTCCCTGGATCGACATGCTTGTCTTTGAATATAAGATAGCCAATGAGTGCGCCTAATGGCTGGGAGCCTCCACCTAGAAGTGTAGTAACTGAGAGAGCCAAAAATTTTGACTCGAAAGCGGCATAAAACGGTAACGTCATCGAGAAGCCTTCCACAAAGTTGTGTATTGTGAGACTCAGAAAAATAGAGAATCCGAGATCTTTGGAAACCTGCGATGATCTATTTGTATAATAAAGAATAAATCCTTCAGGGAATTTGTGCAAAGTAATAACGACGCATGTCTGCATACCAATGGATAGCAATTTGGAGAAAGGCGTCTCTAGATGGTGATGGTGATGAACAGGTTCGTCCTGCGGTACGGAACCGTAAGCACTAGGAGTTGTAGCAGTTGGAGCTTCACTACGATGCCTCTGTGAATGGAAATTGTGGCGATAGATTGAAAGATTTTCCAAATCGTATCCAACGTGGTTTTCGAGGCACGCTAAACCCTGGGCCTCCAAATAGTTGTGTCCTTCCTCATCTCCACATGATAATGACCTGTGACTATGTTGTTGACGTAAAGAAGGTGGCATGCACGAAAATGAATCTTGTTTCACCACCGGTACACAAGAGCCCAAGTTATAACAGTCTCCCATAGCATTTGAGTCCAAGGTATTTAAAATGTCTATGAGGGACGATTTTGAACGGAGTGCATGAGGATGTTCCTCATGAGGTGAGCATTTCTGTGTGTTGAGAGGAGTTTCTTCTTCAGAATGATGAGAGTGAGAATGCTCTTCGCTGGAAGATTGGCTCTCACCTGAATCATGGGCACAATGAACCATCGACTCGCTGGCAAACGCGTGAACGACGTAGTTCAGCGCCAGACTAAGTACCATACCAATCAGCATACCTAAAAAAACCGTTAAACTTTCGGTGTCCTTGTCACTGTCCCTAGGAAGCATTTTGTACAGTGCAGTTGTGATCATAGAGCCGGAACTGAGAGAAAGACCGTAATTCACAAACTTTGAGCTCACATTGTGTTTCCTATGGAAGAGGAAGGATATGAGAGGCACACAGAAACCACCACAGACACAGAGAAGGGAGGAAATGAGTGTATAGAGCAGCCACCGCGGCAACATGGGATCACTGAGCATGTTTGTTGGAAAAGTACCGAGGATATGACACCTAAGAGGGAGGGTGGATGCACGATATCAATTATGACTTACTAGACAAAAGCCGCTTTTTATTGTTTTATTTAGATGTTTTGAAGCCGTTCCAGTGTCGGACTTTTCAAAAGGCTCAGAGATACCTGTTATACCTCACCTTCTGAAGATCGCCTTACTATTGTGCACCAAACAGGTTATTGTCATCTTGAACGTGCTATAAAGCATAATTATGTAGATGCGGTGATAACCACGTAAGTACTTTACTGGGCCAGGTTATGGTGCCCTAAGCCTTCTGATCTTCAATGAAAATACTATGTTTCCCACTTTTTTTATTGTTTTATTGTCTTCGTGTAGCTGTGCTATGTACTAGCACTTTTCAGCGATGTGCACGACTTCTACAGCATATGGTAGCTTGAAGACTAACGGTTACTAGCAAGTTGGCAGGGATTGACCGTGAAAGAGAAGATTTACGGGTCGATACAAAAATTAAACTTGTTAGAATAATCGAGGGACAGGTTTTGTCCCCATTAAGCACCCATTCCAAGTTCTTTCATGATGCTGCGCGAAGTAAATAGAAGCGTAAAAAAAAGCAACTTTACACTGGCATTTCTTCAGTTCTACAGTAAAGCATTGACTATGCATTAAATATGCATTAAATGTGCATTAAATATACTATTTCATCTCATTATCCTCTAGAAATCTTTGGCTGTAGAAACCAACGAATAATGAGAGAAATTTTATCCTTTATGACCTGATAATTGAAAATCTTACCAAAACCAGAAAATACGTGAAAAGTCAGAAATGCCATGTTTGTTCAGAATCAATAGGCTATAGGTTCTATATACCATTCCCACACTTTTGTTTTCATCCATTCATATTCTTTCTCTTCCCAAAGAATGTGCCTAACAATGTCAAGTCTTTTTTTTCTCCGGTAAGCTCTTCTTCAAAAGACCAATGGCCAAAGCTTGCGTCTGGACGCTGTATCAGCACTGTTAGGTTTTTACTGCGTCATTTGATTTGAATGACACTTTCGAGTTTCTTCAAGAACGCTCATTATCTTCCGTGCGCGACGTCTAGCGTCTAAATTCTAAAAATCCGAATACAATCCCGCTTAAAGCCTTTTATATGAACGTGTCAGAGAACACATTTGACGCATACTACACTTCAAAAATCTCTCCACTCCAGTTCTTATCTTCCTCTCTCCCTCTTCGTCTAGTAATTGGCCCGATTTTCATCCATAAGAAATTCATCTGTTTGGAGCGCTGACGTTCTATTAGGCATATAAGAGGTTTGATATCCGCTCCTCTGCAACATTCAGAATTTTTTTTCAAGAATTATAACAAAAAAATGAAGAAGAATTCGGAGATTCTTGGGGCTCCTGAGCATAATACAATCTTGAACCTTTCTCATCGAATTTCTCGTTAAGCAAGAGTACAGCAACCAAAGTTTCCTGTAGCGCAGTTAATGCATTTCACTAATTATCCAAACAAGATTTGAGAGATTGCTGTGTTTCTTGTAATTTCAACGCATGCTGCCATTATAGAGGGTTTTCACACAGGGAAGTGTACTCCAAAGCTTCAAGAGATTTATAGAAGCTCTAAACCAGATGGAAACATATCTCACTGTAGTAGAGCCCCATTGCTCGTTGTAAAAGGTCCATCAAGAGTAGTTGTTTGTACTACTTACGTGTACTACCTAGATTCCTCTGTGTCGTAGTTTCCGTTGCCGTTCGCTCGCTCTTCGGAAACCAGAACCCTATTCTAGTAACTTGATGAAAACAAAACGGCAAGCCGTCATGGTGCCTTTCTGGACAGTATAAACCTATTATTGTAGCGAGTGGTGGTAACACGCAAGGAAGCAAAGTCGCCCCTTTCATTACATGAATGGAGGTAGCTCCTACAAAATAAATCATTAGATGCTGGCAACTTGCCCATATTAGTATTTTACTTACGCATTCACAACTTATTCTTCCCCCCCGGCGGAGCCTATTCCTAAATTACGTGGACGTTCTATTAGACGGCTAAAGGGCTACGTTGATAGTTCTCAGATTTCCGCCCCTCGCTGTTGACAGCTTGATCGTCTAAGCTTTGGTTACGATGTTGGGAAGTTTACTCAGGGCCACCTCCTATACCAATGTAGCCTCGATGACAGAGGGCGGTTCTACGACTGGGTCGCTGTTGAGCAGTAATAATGGTAATAATGGGCCATCAGGACTCTACAATGAAGGAACAGTCGGCTCTTTACCGTATTCATTTCTGTCGGCAACCCCCATCCTGGATCATGTACCAGACGATTTGAAATATAAGCTTTTTGCGTCGAAAAACATTCCCCTCAGCTGTACCGGATTCGCACCTTCACCATCTGGTTTCACTTTCAGGATTTTGATTGCTGAAGAGACCGGTCGTATGTGCCGAAATAACTATAACGTAGTAATGGATTATTCGACAGCTAGAGGCCAACAAATGGAACAAATTAGACCCAATGAATTGAAAGAGTACATATTTGGATCTCCCATCAGATCAGCAGATCTATCACAAGGAAATAAGTTCAGAAACATCCCAAATTCTGGGCTCGTCATGATAACCAGAGTATTTTACAGTGACCACCAATTGAGCAATAGACTTACGGTGTCTCTTTGCGTACCAACAATTTTGTTGCCTGTGATTCCGGAGGCGTGGGGATACATTACTAAATGGTTGGACCAGTGTCAAAACATCGTTGTGACTATGTTGGACAAATCCAAGACAATGAAAGAGAAGAACGCCGGAGATGGTCTTTTGCCCAGTGATTTGAATATGTATTTCCCAAAGGAGTGTGATAATATTGTGCAATTGCTACAGCATAAGCTAATCCCATGTCTGCGATCAATAATGGAAGTACCACGATTGTTTTTGTATCCACAAAACTATGATCGCTTCATCAAAATTTGGTTCAAGGACATATTCAGTTGGATGGAGATTAAAGATGGGCCTCGTATCAATTTTCTTCCCGCCCTTTTGGGGAAGATTATTTGCGATTTTAGGGACTCAATGTGTTCTTCAGAGACCACAAGAATAGTAGTCATCTCCGGTAATATGGTTATTGCCAACAAACTTCTGTTCATAATCTCGGGGTTGTTGGAACCCAAATATAAAGGCAAGTTGGAATTTACGACCAGTTCAGAACCCTCAGACTATTTCACTCAACATCCAATTTCTAAAAAGGATGGCCATAAAAAACTCCATAGTGGGGCTTTGGGACCTGATCTGTCTAAATATATGACAACTAACAAGGGCTGGGAGATACCACGCAATAATAGCCGTAACAGCATGGTCTCCCTGTCATCTAACGAACAGCTTGCCGAAGTCATACAACCCTCTTCCTTAAAGAGCGGCAGCAGTTCCTTGCAATACCTCTCCTCTTCACTATCGAGCCATTACGGCTCTTCCTATGGTTCATGGTTCAATAAGTTCACAGGGTCGCAAACAAGCCCATCTTTAAAGGGCAGTGACCATTGGGATAAAATTTCGGCCCCAATTGGCACCCCCGGCAGCGTCTCCAATGCACATCAGGTTGTTCGTGGACTCGGTCTCACGCCTCAGCCCTCACCCTCTATAACCGAATACGAAGAGTTTCCCTGGATGGGGACTCCTAACTCGCCACGTGGAGAGGGAGTTTCGAATAATGGGCACTCGAGCTCTAGACAATGTCTCAATTCTGCTCCTCTGAAGGAAGTGAAACTCAAAAGAGATTGTCAAAGAATAGATCATAGTGATTTGTTGGACGAAGCCTTTGTCACTATTTGCAAACCAGGACTTGACCTCGATCAAGGAGGTTACGAAATTGTGCCCGGTGATTCCCGGCATGCTGCATTCATGCAAATCGACATGGATGGTCCAGATATGAGACAAGATAAACCGCTAGAACTATTGCCGCGTTACACGAATTATTTGCCGAAATTCAACCATTGGTTCAAACTTCAAGGATTTCCAGTAGGGCCAGAATCTGAGTCCAGGGTAATCCACACCATGCGCAAGGATTTGCAAACGAATGACAGCTCCAGAACTTTACTTGTATCGCTGCGGTCCAGGGAGATCAAAGAGATCACCATAATGAGAAACGATCAAACTACAAGAAGCGATAACCGCTACGGACTAGTGCAAAAAACTAAAAAGATTTTCAACAACGGCAAATGTGGCAACATTTCCTCAAGATTGGTTAATTGTATAGCATTTGTTAATGCAAATATTAAAAGAGCGATGGCGCTATGCGAGGATGCTGATTTACTACAAGAACAAGCAGATCATGAGATTATAGAAGTATTTGAGGCCCTATTGCACTACACTAGTAAATGT
>PPKA02000008.1:0-16983 GCA_003707595.2 Zygosaccharomyces bisporus
AATAAGTTAGTGAAGTTCTCATACTAACACCCATGATTGGGCATGAGGAAACCAACCGCCGGTGATTTGTGGCACATTCTAAGGTGTTACTTAATTGCTCGCTTATCTGAATGGAGGTCTACCATCCAATGGTGGTTTTCGTCTCTTTTCTTGTGGTCTTGTCGTTTTGGGCTGAGCCATGCGAGATTGGCCGGTGTTTCTTTCGAAAGGTGGGGAGGTTGTCACAATTCTTGTTGCACCACCTCCTAAGGATAATCTATTGCGTTGAGTATTATGCTCAGATGTTCGTCCATCTTCCGCGAGGTCATTCGCCGAAATGCTATTGCGTATGGTGTGTAAAATCGATTTCCTTCGTAGTTTGTTGGCGTTACTTGGTCTTGGCTTACTGATCTCATGGCGTGGGACATTCAGAGTTGGGTTCGAGATAAAGGACGCCTCGCTGGCGTTTTCGTCTTCATCTTCGTGTATATTTGAGTTCGTTTTGAATAGCTTTTGTCGATGAATTTTGGAGGGCGGCAGAGGTGGTACGAATGGGCTCCTCAGGGAAGACGTGTGTTGAGAGCCACTAGGATTTGCTTTCTCCCTGCAAGCGCTCAATTCTGCTACAAGCGACTCCTTTTCGGCTTTTAGGGCATCTAGCCTCTTTGCTGTTTGTAATTCCTCCTCAATATCGTGAGAGATATGAGGAAAGTCCACGCACCAAGAATTGCACATCAAACCGTAGAGCAGGGACCCGAGAGACTCGTTAAAATCGACCAAACTTTCATGAATGAAATTCAATTGTGTAAAATTAGCATCCAGCGTTATCATCGAGTCACTAAATTCTCTGATCTGAGGCAGGATGAACTCTTGAACTATAGCGTCACCATCATCTATGGATCCGGTCACTCCGCCGGTGCGATTGACTTTCCCGCTAGAGGCTGTTCCATTTTCGATTGTCCCACCGAGCGAAGATCTTCTAGATTCGGAGTTACTTGTAATAGACAGTCGGTACTCCGTAGCTGATCGTCTATTCTGCTTTGGTTTCTCTTGGCTCATTCGAGATTCTCAATTGCTTGCAAGATGTACCTCACCTGCCCTTCAAATGTAGGCAAAAGTTCAATATGTTTACTTCATCGCGTCATGGGTTGACCTGGTTCGTGTACTACGATGATAATAAGCAAGCCGAATTATTTTAAATTACCAGTAGTGAAAACGAAGGCTGGCGTTGTTTCACACTTCTACAGAATTGTTCGCCGAGCTGCGATGGACCAATAACTAACCGAGGCCACTACCCTGTTTAAACGAATGACATAATTGCTAATATACATCTAATACTTGCGAGTGCCTGTTTTTCTATTGTGATATCAACCAATATTAAATTAGCGCTGTGAACTTTTTTGCAAGATTTCAGTAAATCCAACACATTTCAAATGATGTACACAATAAGCAGTTGTGTCTTCTGCAAGTGCTTCTCATGCGCTATAATTTTTTTCAGAGTGTTATGTTTGAAATTAAATACGATGAATTGCTATACAACACTATTTACATGTACTTCTTCGCATGTCTTAATTTCTCTTTCTTGAGTTGGGCCTGTGATACCGCGCTTCCCCGTCTGTATTTCTTGAGAGCTCCTATCAGAAAGATTGTGCTCAATAGTGATAATCCGTACCAAGTAACCAAATATTGTAAATGATTATTTCTCAAATCAATTTTAGGTTCTTTGCCGATAGGCACACCCGCTTGAATCAGTTGCCACTCAGTGAACTCCCCTAAAGGTTCATGTTTTGGTTCTTTGCTTGCTTTTTGCCCCCTGTTAAAGAACCAAGACTTCCCCTCCGATTTCGACTCTGTAACGGGGGCATCCTGATCCCATCTATGGTCGCTCAAGTCGTAAATAGCTTGCAAGTACAGCGGGCTAGCACCCACCGTGGCAGTCATCTCAAATACGTCGGGTACTTGCCACAATCTCGAGTTATGGTCTGTTTTATCCCATTGGAAGGTTCCACGTCCGCGGGGCGTCCTCACAAGACAAACAACCTCCACATTGTCACTTTCGGGTACTGAGATATGGTGCAGTTTTCTCAACTGGGGGTTCACTTTTTCTTCAGATATCCAACCCCTTTCGATTAAAACTTTCTCTCCTGTATCCTTTCTTACAAACGGCGTGAATAAAATGTACCCCTTCTTGCTGTCCTTCACCCGTGGCCCCACAAACATCTCTTCCTCATTGACAAAGTGGCCCCTCAAGATAACTTTACGGTATTGCCAATTTTCAGCCATATCTGAAGTGAATTTCTTGGGTAACGGCACTGGAGGATACGTCAGTCTACTCTCAGAAGTGGCAATTAAGTTATTCTTCCACTCAAGCCTTCGCCACTGCCATGTACCCAGGTAAAAGGATATGATGGGCATAGCGAACATGAGTCCCAGAACTATTTTCTTTCCAAATCCGCCTTTTTTCCTTTCTTCTTCATTGGGGGTCCTGCTCGATTTGATCGGCTTCCAATCTACCGTGGAGGTTTTGACACATCTTATGGCACATATCTGCTTTAGAGCCAAGTTTTGATGAGGCCTTGTCACTTTCAGATGGCTCACAAGCATCGTTCTTCCCCGTTCTCCGGCATATTTCTTGACATGAGTGAAGTTCTTGGACTTAGGCCCTTAAAAATATAATGGACATCTACACGTGAAACAAGCTCATCAAACTTCTGATATCTCAAGCAACTCGGAATGTGTATATATGTGTATATATGTTTGATATTGGGTAAATAATGAGTGTTTTCAGAACCAGCAGTACTTCCCGTTGTTGTCCCAGATGACGTTGCCCTCGTTGTACTTTGGAGGTGGTCTGACAGCACTGAGAGAGTGGTTCTCGGCGTATACCATAGAGGAGTGCTCCAAATCACTGAGAACGCTGAAAAGACGAGCAAACTTTTTGATGGGAATCTCCTCATCCCAAAATTCGATGCGTCTGAGTCCTGTGGACTTAGTTTCCATAACAGCATGGGCAAGCAATTCTCGCAGTACCTCTTGTTCCTTAGAAGAAGACTGCTGGTGCACGTAGACTTTAAGGATGACTAATGTATTCTCTGGCCACAAGTGATGCCATAGTATGTGGGATTGGTCGCTTAAAACGTACCCAAATGACATCTTTTCTGGCTTTACTCGGTCGATATTCTGCAACGTAAACTTATCTCTAGCGTTGTACCATTTGTAAAGGTCGGCATCCGAGTCCACAGTGAATATATAAGAGTGAGGGCGTAATTTATGTAACGCCATCATATGGCTCTCAAATTCCTCGTTTTGTAATGGTACCAGTTCCTCATAGTCATCTTCGCCTACAGGCTTCCCCTTGTAGCCCTCACGACCCTCACAGTAGCTTTCGTAGAAGGCATCGACCTGCGAAATGGTGTGCACCGGAACATGCATCGAATAATAGCCAAACTTCTTGTAGTATTCACCAACTTCGCTGTAAAGGGTCAGAACCATTTTCTTGACGCCTGCAGGAGCACCAGGAGTGTCCCTTGCCCTATCATAGAATTCTGTTAATTTTTGTAGTAAGCAAGTAGCATACCCTTTACCGCGTTCCTTCTCTGGGGTGAAAACGGATCCAAGACAAATCACCAGATTCGTTTCTATACCGGCTTTAGAATCAGGACAGATACAGGATCCTAATCTGATCAATGTCTCGCAACTGCTTATGATTGTGTCGCCATCCTTAAGAGCAAAATAATGGAGTCCCAACCAAGGAGCTAAAGCAGGATGCTTTTTTTGCACCTCCAATTGTTCCCGCTTTCTGGCAATCCCAGTGTTTCCCAGAAGAGCTTCTCTTGCAACATATGCACCAAGAGTCAAAGGACCCCTCCAATTCTCACCGTTCTGTGCATGTGTGAAGTTAATTTCTTCCGGGTCTGTGATCTGCTCAAACTTCAAGTTGTCAATCGTCATCCTTGAGGTCTGTGTTTCATTCTAAGATCCAGCACTGCTGAAATTTTTTTGCTTTCATTTATATACTAATACTTGCTGCTATGTTTCGACCTCTGTTACTACTTCGGGTTCGGCGGATCGTACTGTTAACGTTTTCTCATAGCGACAGCTCGTCCGCCAACATCAACTGTACGCGACAAAGCTATTTTTTTTTTTTTACTACGGTAAAATCTAATGAAACGAGTCATAAGCCCGTTATTGGCCCCAAGACCCTCAAAAATGGGTTGTGTCGTTTATAACTGAAATTCTATATATATATATGATATTTGAAGTGAAACTTGTGAAGTAATCTAAAGCTGGACTTTTTTGAAAAAATTAACATCTTCTAAGAGCACAAGATCAAGGGCTGACTTCACATCTGAGTTCCATTCTTGAGCATCCTGCTTAGAGGTGTCATCCCGCGCCAAACTACCGTAGCGATGTCTGAGCGTCATAGCCAACATCTTGAATAGTTCCGCAAGCACGGCAGAACAAAGTCTCCGTGCTTCATTACGAGTACGGAAGGAATTGTAAAGCTCCATTGCCAAATTCCTCGGTTTTCCCCTGGTCTTTTCCACAATTTCTCGTAATTGATCGGCAGGTATGGCAAACCCCTTGATCTTGAGAAATGTCTCCAGTTGCAAAAAAATCCTTCTGTTGATTACCTCTGTCTCCGCCATGGAACTAGATATCATAATGGAAATTTTACTTCTTTCCATCGATTTCACGGCAATATGTCTCTTGAAAAAGGTCAAATATTGTACTAAGGATAAGTCGGCGATCAAATGGGCATCTACGGCTTCGATTTGGGAAATGAAGTCGTAGTCTTCTTGGATTATCTGGCTCTGCAATCTCTTATGTCTTTTCATGACAGGGCTGGATAATACTTCAGAATCACCGATCTGAACGTTAGCAACAAGTTCATTAAGTAAGTCTGAAGGTCCTGAACTCTCGTTAAGATTGCCGGGGGAGTCTCCATCTAGCAATTTCATATATTCCCCAACGTATTCTTCCTGGAATTTTTCTTCATTCAATTTTTCAATTTGAGCCCCCAGATACCACAAGTATTCTTCGATCTTGTTTTCTAGATCCAAAGGGGATCCACTGGACATGATTGTAATGTGCAGGCCGACAGAATCAGAAAGCAACCGTAATCCTCCGACAACAAGATACCCAACTTGTCTTTTGTTTCTCAATTCTGGCGCCAAGGTTAATGACATTAAGTGAGCGGTGAAGCTTGTCAACGAAAAGATATTTCTATCATTTCTGTTACCTGTCTGGATGAAATAAACGATGCTATTGTTTGGATCATCCTTTTGGCCCTTGTGTTGTACGCAGATATTGGTGCCTGATTCTAATATCTTCGTGGTTTTCACTAAAAAAGTTTTGCCACAAGTCTCATATATGCCGCCAGTCAAATGATGTGTAAAGTTTTTGTGCAGATACCCATTGATCTCATCAGCGCAAGATAAATCGCCCTGGACAAACAGGCTCAGATATTTTGTTGATTCAATGAACGAACTGCAAAATTTTTTAAAAGACAGCACGTCGATTTCTTCCAAGGCATCGAGACGATCTTCAAGAGTCCACATGTATCTTTCCAGAACTATATAGAGTCCGATGCTTGCAACATTCGCACAATTCTCGTTGGCAGCCCCCTCATAATTATTTCTTACTAAAATGCGAGCTCTTCTCAACGTTTCCTTTGATGGAAAATTGGGATCTTCACACACCTTTTTTATGATTTCAACTATGGATATCACCACAGTTATCAATTGTTCGGAGAATCCAGAAATAGTAAACCTCAAACGAACGTCCCCTTTATTAGAAGGTGTCACTTCGCAGGTAAACCCCAATTTCAAAGACGGATAGATCTCAGGTGAAATTAAGATGGATATAATTTGACACAAAATTTCCAAATTCATAGTATTCTCTGGGCTTGGTTCCAAATCCAATCCAAAGATTTCGAAAGAGACAATGCATTTTAAATGTAGAGAGGCATCCTCACTTTCGGGCATTACCCACATTTCGTGATTGCAATTTTGACTCACAAGATGTGGGACTGTTTTGTGCAAGCGGTTTTGAACAGTAAAACTTAAGGGAACGGAATCCGACTTTTCAGAGGATTCAATCAGCATATCCTTCAAGTGGTGGTAACCTTGCGCTAAGGTGGGCAAAAAAACATTGGTAGGAGGAACGCTGAATGCATACTCTGTGGCTAAATCGTTAAGGCCATTTTTGAGATTTTTGCATTTGGAATACTCGAATTCATAAAATAAATCAGTTACTGGTTCCGAAGAACCAAACTTCGAGTGAGGTATATCACTGCATAGTACAATTCGCATGTTAGAAAAAGTCATAAACTGCTTCAAGAAATTCTGGAATTTTATTGCCTGTCCAATCCACCAATTATCACTTTCCTTACCTTCACCGTAATTCCCCAACACCTGGTTTTTCAAATCAATAAACATGGGAAAGCCCCTAAATATGCAAGATGGATTCAGCGCCTCTAAATCATCTTGCAGCAGGCAGCTCATTTTAGCGCATTCTTCCATGGGAGAAATCTCTGCACTCTGATACAGAAACCTTATCAAATCAATACTATTCTGCTCACTCAAAAATTGAGCCAGCTCCAGAGTATATTTTTGTGTGAAAGTTGGGATGACCTGTCTCAATAATACTGTTGTAATGCACGATAAATTTTGGAGGCCACTTTTGGTCAGGTCCAACTCTAAAATCAAGGCCAAATTTCCTGAGGCAATCTCAGACACAAACGCAAAACAGCATGTCACCCAGCTTCTTGTTGTGAGCCAATGGCTAAATGAGCCTGGGGATTCGTCTCCCAATAATTCGGGCCAGATGTGCGCCATCAATTTCATATCCTTCGAAGTAAATCTTGTACTCTTCTCTACCGCAGGAAAGACAAATCTAACTACAGGATTCTTAGAAGATTTGACAAGAAGTACCTTTTGTTCTTGATCTGGTATAAAACATAAATGTCCTTGATACTTCGGTAGCCACGTATCTCTTAGTATTTTCATCTTTTCAGGAACAACTCCATCCTCATCAGCCTCATCAAAAGACAGTCTTTTCCACTTAATAGGAGACCTCGGAGCAGTAGCACGAGCGTGGAATGGTGTCGTCCTTATTTGAGAAAAGTGGTTAGCTGCGAGCTTCGCTAAAGAATGGATAGATTGGGGACCCCTAAGACACAGCGTCATTTTAGATGCGCAAAAGTTTTCCCTGAAATACTCATGAAGTAGAGCCTTCAAGCTGTAACCTTTCAAATGTGGGATGCTGTTTAGCGTAGAAATGTTGCCCGTCGAAAATCTGCTAAAGGGATGTTTATCGTTGGCTAACAACCTTGTACCGTGATAAAGAACCTTAGAAATTGAAGACGTGTTCAAGTCATGCTCACTCTCAATGGCATAGGTTTCTTTGTTGATTATAGTAGAATTGAAGAGTGGGTCCACAAAGAATGATCCGAATATGTCCAATGCTTCTTCAAACCCCTTTTCCAAGGAATGGTATATATTGGGCAGTTCGAAGTAAAACGTGGTTTGCTCACCGGTTGTAAAAGCATTCTGAGACCCACCGTTCTTTACTATTTTCTCATGGTAAAGTCCCGGATCTGGATATTTCCTAGAACCCGCTGCCAAAATCATATGTTCGCAGAGATGCGCCAAACCCGGCAGCTCAAGGGGGTCATTATATGATCCCGTGGCCACAGTCAGTGAGCATGCACTCGAATTTTCGGTAGGATCAGATATCAAAAGAGTCAGAATACCATTGGGCAATTTGCACAATTTGTGGGCTCTTCCTTCGAACGAAAAAGGTGTAAGAAATGGAACATCGTAATATTTCAAATGCTTGATGGACATCTGTGCAGTATACCGAGGATGAAACTCATGATATCTGTAGTATTTCAATGTGTCTCTCTTATAAAACAACGGAAACCATGTAATTCCAAATGTAGTGATTACATGGGAAGGACATAGAGAGTACACTTAGGTTGGCTTGCTAGCAAAATTTTGCCCCATCGGGATTGCGCAATAATTAGAACTAGATTCTGATTCCTCGATACCTCGAAACATTACAGGAACTTTTCGTTTCTTATTGGGGCAGCCTCAAGTCAGTTTCATAGTGTAATATTTCTTTCCGGCCCCGCTTGTATTGCTTGTTTGATGATATTGTATGATTTACGTAGGAACGCAGAGTTGTGGCTACTAGCCCCAAGAAATTTAAGGTTAATTAATGCTCATTTAAAGTCAAGAGGAGTAAAAAAAAATGTTTCTCCCGGGGGCGAGTCGAACGCCCGATCTCCAGATAACTTTTTCACATTACAGTCTGGCGCCTTAAACCAACTTGGCTACCGAGAGTACAAACTGTTGTGTATATCAGTTTTTGAAAGGCTTATACTCAATGCTCTTGAAATTCTTGACCTACCGAGTTGTGGAAGTCAATAATTCAAAACTTCACTAACGAACATTAGAAGGTATTAGTAAATGTTCTTTTTTGTTAGTCTAGGTGCTAAGTTAGCTTAGCTAAAGGGCAACGCTTCTTATTCTGTTAATTTTTCTATTTATTGTGGTACTTAAAAGTCCAAACGCAGAAATATAAAGTGTAACTTGTTAAAACCACTAGCACAAGGTATTTATAAAATGACCGGGCTGTTTTTGAGTGCAAATTTCGTGCTGTAGTGGCGCAGGCTCGTCTAAGCCGCTGGAAAAATTCATGAACCCTGAATCCGAAAGTTTTTGGAGTCGTCTTCTGCCATTGCACTGGATAGGCTGGTTCCAGGTAGCTTGGAGCGAGATGAAATCTTTTGAGGTCACTATTTAGCGGCAGTTCTTGCGCGTATTTCTCTGTGAGCAACCAGCAATGTTCCGCGGGTAGTGTATTCTCAGCGCTCACCATCACACTGTTGAGCACACCGACGCTTTTATATTTTTCCATGTTATATGTCTTGGAATACGCAACCGAGTGCTGCTGCTTCGGCGGCAAAATGAGTTTGAACAAAAAGTTCGAGATTAACTAGAGGTTTGTTGCATGTGCTTTGGTGTGCGATGATATATATACGTATGTATGAGCTGGTTGGTCTTCAACGGTATTAAAAGAAAGTTTCTCGATATTGTTGATTATTGAATATTACGGAAACTAGGGGAAACAGCAGCCTGATTCAGACCAATCGAAAGAAATACTAATGTTGGCTCCGGTTTGCAAAGTAAAAAGAGTAACATACATCCCGTTGTGATTATTTGAGGTTTCCCCCAATTTACGTTTAGTTGCATGACCTCGGTTATAACACTAGAATTCGCCAGTAACATTTTGCAATCCATAAAAATAGTTGTTCTTTTACATACTTTTCATTTGTCTAACTAAAAAGTCATTAAAAAAACGATGGTTGTCAAAGTATAAATGGTGGCCAGAATTTGGTGCCACGCATACTGTACTATGCTTCCCACCATGTTTTCTCAAGAACTCTGAGACCCTTTTTCCGCCCTGCACATCCATCCAATCCTTTTCGCCGTAGACCCACAACCATTCACAATTGCTTCGAAAGATTCCGTTGGCCTTGTCTTTGAAGATTGTATCCTCTAGAGCCACACGAGGATCACCTCCACAGCTGAGGGCAAAGCTCAGTATGTATTCCCCAGACCCTCGCTGGTTGAAAACGGCGTATGCATATCGATGCAGCGCCTCGAATTGTGACGCATTTGCCACGGGTTCGTTTCTGAGAAGTTTGCTGAATCTTCTGTAAGACCAACCACTTGTCAGCATAGACCCGAGGTATGATGCATTGCGCACCAGGGAAAAGGGTGAAACGTTAAGGTCCCATAACTTTACGTACCACCAAGGAGGGAGTACATTGCCTAGCTTTCTGGCTGTCATCGATTTGCAAACCCCGGCAGGCGAGCACATCACCAGTTTCTTGAAATGGTTGATATATTTTGTAGTGTACAGAGCCATCAGGTAAGCACCCATCGAGTGTGCCATGATCAAATTACCCTCCGGATTCGACAGAAGAGACCGTTTCTTGAACCATGCGTGAATACGATCATGGAACCATTTATGTACATCATCCAGCGAATCTCTTGGATATTTATAGGGGAATTTAGGACGTGACGAAAAACCACAGCCAGGCAAATCAATAGCGTGGATAATCCAGCTGTTGTCCAATAACGGTATACCTTCCAAATTTTTCAAGAAAAATCCCAAACCTGCTCCATATCCGTGAACAAATATCAAATGCTTCATTTTGTCAGGAGGCAAACTAGGATTTTCGGGAGAAATGCAAAACTCATTGATATAGTTGCCATGGTCATCTACAGCGGTTCTCACCACTTCCGCTCTTTTACCACCGGCACAGTATGGATAGAAGGGAAGTGTCTGCAAAAGATCACCCTGAAATTTCTGCGTGTGAGAACAAAAGTCTCGATAATCTCTTGTGGAGGCATTCACGGACCGAGGAAACAGGGAGGGCAATTTCCTAATGATCTCGTACAGGGGTATGGCCGATGGAGACGCAGGGACTCTAGTGCCTGACATCATGGGCGCTTCGCTTGAGGACCCTGCGCTTTTACGCGCTAAAAAGCTCGTGACCAGCGATTTCAAATAAGAGGTCGTGAGTTTCGTAGACGTACCTGTATGCATATTTTAATCCTTTTGTAATATATCTAACCTAAGGCCGCTAACAATCAAGCTTTCTCGCCGATATAAGTTTCAACATCGAACAACTGATTGCTTGATTACCTATAGGCTCTGCCTTTGAAGCACTAAAATATAGCAATCTCTTATTCAACCTTTGGCCTACTATTTCAAAATGCTAGTGCGGAGGAAAGAGATGCCATAAGCTCATCTCTTCTCACCCGGAAAATTCGGGGTGTCCGGCGAGGACGAATGAAAACAGACCGAAAAGCCGAGAAATAATGTTATTAACGTCACGTGCGTACTATATTTCTCGTCAAAGTCAACGACAGCATCAGCACCAAGCGTCACAAAGTCAGCTAGAATTATCGTCATTTACATCATCATTATCATTATCATTATCATTATCTCCTAGTTGCATGGCAAACTCAAATACTATTGGAAACCATGTCCAAGTATACTGTTATCCAAATGAAGCTACTGATAGAAACCAAAGCACCAAAAATAAATGTGCAGGCATAAATCTGCATTTGTATGCAGAGGATCATAAACATTCCAGCTCTCAGTGTAACGGATAAGCTATCCCGTAGAAATTTCATGTCTCCCTGGATGTCTTTTGGTGGAGGGTTGTCCTCGCCGCTAGTTCGTAGGGGAAAAGTGCCCTTGCCCACCTTGTCTTCTGCAACACGTTTGATCAGGCCCGTTCCGCGACTCATGTTAAACAAGGATACTAACTTACTCATGATTTCATCTGCAACTTCAAAGTTCCCGGAAAGAAGCCTGAACGTTTTTAGACCCGACTGGATCGATGCAAAGCAACTGGCAGCAGTTTCTGCGACTGCAGTCCATGTCAGCTCATCCGTATCTGCTAACAGCGCCTGACGCTTAAGCATATTTAATTTTTTCATTTGGTGACCAAGATAACTGGAGATGGATGAGCTCATAGAATCTCCATACAGAAATCTCAGCGTTCTTGGCAGCGATTCCAATTCTTCGCGGAAAAGATCATCAGAGGCTTGCAGCTGTCTCGTATAATGCCTGGCATGTTGCAACCTGGAATAATTTTGCTGTCTTAAGGAATATATCAGGGAGATTTGTTCAACTGTGTTGATTATCTGCGTCACACAATCGCCCTTATCTCTGCAAGCATCCACCGGATTATGAGAGAGCAAAACCATCTTTAGAAAATCGAGCTGGCGCTGATTTCCGTGGGAATGGTCCAACCTATAGAGCAGTACCTCTGTCTGCTTTTCGGAAAACTTACCGCGGCTAAAATGGTTACTCGGTTGTGCTATAGGAGCTGCCTGAGCGAAGTACAGCAAAAACAGCAAAGCATTTATAATTGATGCTAATGACATCTAATGCTCTCTTGTTCCTAGTCAGGGGTAAACAGTTCAGCCTTGCAAAGCTGCGTCTTATATAGGTTGATTCCTACATAGAAAGGGAAACATAGGCGAGTGAGAAACAATTGTTCATTGATCTCACAAAACCCAAATTTATTCCGACCGATCCACAATAATCGAGCTCGTATGGCGCAGTGGTAGCGCAGCAGATTGCAAATCTGTTGGTCCTTAGTTCGAACCTGAGTGCGAGCTTTATTTTTTGCTTTGATTTTTTAGAGAAAGACACACGCACATATACACGTTTATATATCTCCCGATATAGGCACAAACTATTGAGCTACATTCCGAATATTAAATCTGGTCGTCTATCTTGTCCGCTGGTTCGTGAAGGCCCTCGGGGTTGCTGATATGGAATCTTTCGCTGAGCACCGGTGAGAGCTCCTTGTTCCCAGAAGATACAGCAATCAGACCACCCTCACTGTCTGTCATGTGAGGCAGATCTTTCACCCTTGGTGCATCCTCATACGTCTCTCCCTCCACTGGACTAGCATCAACGTTGTGCTTCCAGTGGTGATACTTGCTCTTAAGATCTTCCCACCAACCCATGATTTTTTAACTAATACTCAGCTATTCGTCTAATTTACGGGGGGTGACCATTGCGCAAGAGAGCTATGCCGGAATATACAGCCTGAATTTATATCCACCTCCGGAATGGAAAGGATAAGAAATTTTTTTTTTTTTTTTTGTTTGTTCAATGAAAATTGGCAGCATTATTGATAAGTTATCCGCTTGCTGCTCCAGCTCTTTTTTTTTCCCTTATCAACATCAGTTAGCGAAAAAAAAAAGCCATCGAAATACTTTCAGTAGCACCCGGTCAGTTCGAGATTTCCTCAAGAACGTCTAAACGAGTTATCCGATGTAGTGTAACGGCTATCACATCACGCTCTCACCGTGGAGACCGGGGTTCGACTCCCCGTATCGGAATTTTTTTGATATTTTACAAAAAAAATAATTTTTGTCTCCGATTTGCATGACGCGTAAAAATACGCGAAGAGCACCCAACGCGCAAACGCGACGCGTAAAATGAAGTGGCAGACGCGTCGCGCTAGTGAAAGGGAACACGCGCCAATCTTACGCGTAGCATTAACGCGTCAGCTGTGCTTTGTGTCAATATTTGGCAAAAAGTCGAACAGCACAAGGTCAAAAACCAAATGGAGGCCGTACAGCAATTGCATGGAGACTAAAAGCGTAGTGCAAAGAAGTTGAGATACGAAAAAAAAATAGAAGAACGGGAACCGGCTCTCCTAGGTATATCTTTCCCTAGTCGTTGGTATAGGAGCGGTTTGACTGGTCGCGTTGAGCTTTTGGCGCCTTTCCTTTGCAAACGATATATTTAAAAAGAGATATTTCAGAGTATTCTCAGATCCCAGTTGGCACGGTTCCATTCAGTGCAATCCCACCCCAGTATCATATTATCGCCGCGACTATGGGCAGCAACACCAACAGCGGCAACAGTATTGCTAATAGGACAGGAGTGGAAAACAGAGAAAATGCCAATGCCGCCGACTTGAAAGAGAAGAGCAGAATCGCAATGCTGAAAAGATCTAACACTGTAACCCCAGAGACTGCAGTAACGACGCCACAGACCAATGTGGTGACTCCCATGGTGAGGAACCGGAGGGCCTTGACTGAAGTTCCCGTCAACCTACAGAAGCAACAATCACATGAGAAACAAGAGAAGCTGCAAGGTGCTAAGGTACGAAGAGAACACAGCGAGTTGTCGCTGGCGGCAATGTCGCGGAAGAGAAGCGTGTACAGGGATGAAGAGGTTGCAAAGAAGAGTGTGAAAAAGGCCAAGAGTGTGCCGTCGTGCCAGTGGAAAGACCTGGATTCGGACGAGAAGACTGACATATGCATGGTGACCGAGTACACCGACGAAATATTCGAGCACCTTTACGACAGAGAACTGGAGACTCTTCCCTCACATAACTATTTGACTGAAGCAGACTCTGCATACCATCTGCGCCCCTCGATGAGGGCCATTTTGGTGGATTGGCTCGTTGAAGTGCATGAGAAATTCCAGTGCTACCCTGAGACTCTTTTCCTTACGATTAACATCATGGATAGATTTCTATCCAAAAACAAAGTCACTTTGAGTAAATTGCAACTGCTGGCGGTCACCTCCCTCTTCATTGCGGCCAAGTTCGAAGAGGTTAACTTGCCCAAGCTTTCAGATTATGCCTATATCACGGATGGAGCCGCTTCCAAACAAGACATTAAAAGCGCAGAGATGTTCATGTTGAGTTCGCTATCGTTTGACCTAGGATGGCCAAACCCAATGAACTTTCTAAGACGTATCTCTAAGGCCGACTCCTACGATTTCCAAACGAGGTGTATGGCCAAAATGCTATTAGAGTACGCCATGTGCTGCCATAAATTTGTTCACATTAAACCTTCACTCATGGCTGCTATGTCCATGTTTGTAGCTAGAAAGATATCGGGCAGACAGGAACCGGTATGGGACGAGACGTTCCAACATTACAGCGGTGAAATTGATGCATTACATGATGCACATTTTCAGTCCCTATGTAAAGAGCTAGTCCACGAAATTGCATGTCCACAGACCAAACTTGATTCATTGGTCTTGAAATTCAAGAAACCCAAATTTGGCGCCATCTACTACAAAGTATATGGTTGGTGCCGCGAGCAAGTGGAAAACGATTGCTTGGATTCATTGTTTCCATTGTAATATTAGATAGAGCTTCGCAACTTTTTACGTATTATGCACGCATGGTAATTTGCATTTTTCATCTTCAGGAATTTCAAAGACGTATTCGTCTTGTGAATGAAGAATTGCATCGCAGCAAAAAAATCAAAAATTAAATGAAGTAAATTACATATTATATTATATTTGGTCATTAACTTAGAGGTGGGGAGAACGAGCTAAAGTTTGAAAGAAAAAATAAAATTAAATTAAAATTAACCTTAAAAAGAAAGCAAAAGTGTAGTTTGCGAAAAAAATGAGTCGAAAGTTAAAGGTATTAGAGAACGAAGAAAGGAAGAAAGAAGGAAGAAAACGAAAATAGTAGAAACAGTCGCAACTATTCATGCAAAGTCATTATATCATATCCGTTTTTCCTTACTTTCAATGCCCATTGAACGGATATTATGGAGGCCTTCATAAACCTTCTTGATTGGTATTTTCTGTGAAACTCGTCGTGCACTATGGGTGACACCAGGTAATCCATAATCATGCGGCACACGGGTGCCAGTTGTTCCTTTGTGTAGCCGCCGCTGTAATGGATCAAATTTCCATCCCATTTACCTTTTCCTAACATCTTTCTGGATAAGAACATGGCAGCAGCAGCACATAACGATGGTAGTATACCAATAAATCTGAAATCCATCAAAGATATCTCGAGGAGGAATTTGGCCAGTGTTCGAGACTGTATATCGTAGTCATCTGCCTTGGAGATCCTCCTGAGAAAATTCATGGGATTTGGATAATTGAGGTTGAACCCCAAAGTCTTTAGGATAAATTTTTCACCTTCTTTGATCTCTTCCTCTGTGCAGGCACCATCCGTTTCCGATGCAAAATGCTTTATACTGGGGGAATATACTTCTTCGTATTTGGAAGCAATGAAAAGGCACGAGGTCCCCACTAGTTGAAGTTTGTCGAGCTGAACCAATTCCTTACACAAGAATCGATCCATTGTGTTGACTGCCAAATATAATGTCTCCGGTAGCAGCCCGAACTTGTTGTGAATTTTGACCAGCCAATTAACCAAGATATCTCTGTTTTGTCTAATATTTCTATGCTTGTAAAGATTTTCTTCTCTGGGTAAGGTCATTACTTCGAGATGATGCAAGTATTCGAAAATTTCATTGACATATTCACTCACCATGAAGGGGTCATTAGCATCTTCGGCATCAAGATCTTCCCACTCGTATTCTTCTTGTCCATTCTCGTCGCAGACTTTGAATTTTTTGGGCACGTCCTGCTCCACTACCGTGGAGATTGGCCTCTTTTTCTTGACGTCGAAGACTGCATTTGCAGAAGTGGGCTTGCTAATCTGCTGCAGTTGCTGCTGCTGCTGCTGCTGCTGCTTTTGTGGCTGTAGTTGTTGCTGCTGCTCTGACGAAGAACTACTGGTGATCGTAGCAGTCGTGGATGTCTCGTCACCGGAGTTTCGATGCGTTTCTTCCTCTATAGATGGTAGCGCTTTCGCATGCGACTCACGGTTTTCTTTTTCTTCACTTGCCTCGGGGTTATTAAGATGCTCACCACCGCTCAGGGAAGAAGACGTTATTAGAGCTGGATGTAGATACTGTTCCTTAGGGAATTGAGGCACCCTAGAGCTGTCCTTCTTCGATACGTTCAACGTAGACTTCAAGCTTCTTAGAGCCGATTGCTGAGAGACATTATCCTGGGATATGAAAGTGTTTGTGACGTTATTGAGCGCCGACCGCTGGGCGTTCCGTAAAAGCCTTATAGATCTGTCGTTTTGCGCATTTTCAATATTCTCTGACGAAGAAGACATGAAGACACACTCTATTGAGAAAAAATCACCACGCTGGTAAGATCGAGATGAGATGGATGCAGAGTTTGGTGGGAGTATGCAATGCAGAAGGAAATAAGATTAAATGAAAGGCGAGTAGGGAACTGAAGTGAAGGTAATGTAAACGAGAAAGAAACAAAGAGAGATGAGACAGGGTTTCTTGGTATCTTAATGCAAAGAAGAAAGAGGAAAAAAAGGGCTTGATTCAATACTTCCACTCCGAGATTTATAAAAACTCTGAAACTTGATTATTTGCTTTGGGGTAGACAAAATGGGCAGAGCTTGCAACTGTTAACTACAGTTGCATCAAATGAAATCAAACTGCAATCAGAAGACGAAAAGAAAGCTGTAGAGTGAGCCTAAGTCCAATTCTAAGAGACAACAGCGATTGAGGCTCCTTTTTCCAAACAATTATCTTCTAAATGAAGGAAAATAGAAAAAAAATGGACAGAGCGCCTTGTTTCTGTTTTCCCAAAACCAGTTAT
>PPKA02000008.1:17083-186748 GCA_003707595.2 Zygosaccharomyces bisporus
AAAAAAAAAAAAAAAACCGAGTATAGTATTGTAGGAATTGGAAGAGTGGTAGAAAACAGATCCAAAAGATGCACCAAAACGGTTGTATAAGAAATGTGGCCAAGTTTTTGTTTTTGTTCCTATATTGCCCTAAAAGGCAGTAACACAAACTGAATCGGGCACTGTTTACAATTTCCATGTTCGGAAACAGATACTCTTTTGGAACCTTTTACAACTCGAGCCCGCCGAAAAAGGAAGGAAGTGAAAACAATCGTAGTTGGTGCGCTTGATATCATCATATATCACTATATAACATGTGAGCAGGAGAGGTAATAGAAGAGAATAATTTGTACCAACAGAGCGAGCGCCATGAAGCGAGAGCGGCAGCTAAAACCTACGTATATACGTGATTGGTGCCGATTCATCTAAAGATCTAAGTCGGCAAAATAAGCTACATAACAAAAAACTTTCTCATTGATGAACCGGAGAACTCATCCTTGTTAGCTCAGTTGGTAGAGCGTTCGGCTTTTAAGCATTCAAGGGCAACCGAAATGTCAGGGGTTCGAGCCCCCTATGAGGAGTTCTTCTTTTTTTCCTTCTTCGTAGTTGAAATTATTTTTTCAATTCCCGTCTTGTCGGTCATGGCAGTCTTTTCTCGCGGCGCCCACTTAGGCAACCGAACGGTATCCAAAGGGGACAAACAAATGCCAGCTAACCGCCGAAGTTATATGCAGCAAAGTGTAAAAGACTAGTGAGAGTACCTGTACCAACGGGCTGCTCTCTGCTTCTTGAGCCCTGCGAATACGTGTAAGCGATTGTTTAAATAGGTTGCTCTGGCGTTTCTGGTTTTGCCGCGTATCAGGCACGGCAATGCCGACGTAGTAGTTTCGCGCACATTATCTATGAAAAACAAGGCCGGATACTATCGACGCATTATTATCATTATCAAAAGTGTCAATGGAGAAGGGACTCTGTTACATCTTGCTACACTAGACTGGTTGAAGTCAGCTGACTGGCAATTTCAAGATGCCTGTTCGCAAGATGTTCTTGGGCTCGTAAGAGATACGCAAGAATACTAGTGATCGGAAAACATGTCAAGAGATTTTAACGGAGTTGTGAACGTGGATCTACCGTAGTCCAAATGGCTGAGCTAAAATTTCGTGGTCCCATTACTTCTAGTAGCTGACAGTTCTTGCAATGCTCCAACTTCAGATCCATGACTCGGACAGTAGGACGGGCCCGCGCGATAACTCTGAGACTGCTTATAAAGTCTTTTCTTCTGGCTATCGATTTCTGCTACTCTTCCCCTAGTGATCCAATTGCACCACTGGATGCTTGGAAAGACTCCGCACACTTATAAGATCGGGGCCTGATCTCTAGGCTCTTGCACTATCGTGATGCATCATTAAGCAATATCATCTATAGTGTAACTAACATAAGCAAAGCATCACGACTTTATGCGCATGGGGATATGGCAATTGGCCCCTGTCAGGGTTATTAGAATACCAGCGCAAGTGGTTTAGTGGTAAAATTCATCGTTGCCATCGATGAGCCCCCGGTTCGATTCCGGGCTTGCGCATATAATTTTTTCTCCAACCAACTTCACTATGGAGTATACCATTAATTTTTGCATCATCAAAACTCAATGCTCTAACGTCGATAACATGAGTTAGCAGTTCAGTTCACTGACCTTTGAAGACTATCAAAGGGCTTAAATATATTCGCCGTTCTCGTAGCCGTACTGCCGCGATCTTGATGTCTTTTTTTTTTTTTTCTCCTCCCCCAGGCTACGAAAACTTTCAGTCTCTACGAAAAATCAATATGATTTCCGCTTTAAGTAGCACCTGACCGAAATATGAAATAAATCTAAGATAAAATTTCGGGCTTTTCGTTGCACTTCGAACAAATCTAGTTTCAAAAATGAAAGATATACTCATAGCTAAGTGTTGAACCGCAAAGAGTCCTCACGTATCGGGGACACTCGATTAGCCAATGATGCAACCACGTTCCTCGGACACACCCAACAGTAACCGAGTATCCAATTCGTCTCCGCCCCCATCGTCGCTGGGTGGCGGTTTCGGGAGCAGTAGTGGATTCGAGAATGATTCACAAAATGGTTCAAGAAATCATTTCCCCAGCTCCTCTCAAATGCAGGCGCCCAGCGGTGCGGGCCCCATATCTTCCTCGAGATTCAGTTCTCAGAACCATTTCTCGGATAGCCAGGCTGGAGATGCGGACCCAGATCTGCCGATGCAGGGCCTGAGACGAAGAGCCATCAATCATGTCAAAAAGGTCGACGATATGACGGGTGAAAAAGTCAGGGAAGCGTTCGAACAGTTTCTGGAGGATTTTTCTGTGGAATTTGAAGAAACTGGAGAGAGTGATAAAGTTTACCTGGCGCAAATCGAATTCATGAAGATTTATGATTTGAACACCATCTACATTGATTATCAGCACCTTTTGATGAGAGAAAACGGAGCACTGGCTATGGCTATTTCCGAGCAGTATTACAGATTCTTGCCGTTTTTGGTGAAAGGTTTGAGAAGAATTATCAGGAAGTACGCACCAGATCTGCTAATCACAGGAGACACTCCTGGTCGCTTTACGCAGGAGGAAGATGGACAACTTCGAGATTCCGTAGGTGATACCCAGAATGCAGATAGCGGCGGTATGTCATCTGCACCTGGAAACAACGAGACAGGAATCGCCACACTCCCTGAGAGTAACGTCTCACCGGAGCAGACCGAGCGTGTGCTTCAAATCAGTTTCTTCAATTTGCCGACGGTGCACAAAATTCGTGACATCAGGTCGGAGAAAATTGGATCTCTTTTAAGCATCACAGGGACTGTGACGAGAACATCAGAAGTTAGGCCAGAGCTATACAAAGCCAGTTTCACATGCGATCTCTGCCGTGCCATTGTGGATAACGTAGAACAAGCGTTCAAGTATTTGGAACCAAGTTTCTGTCCCAATCCTTCCTGCGAAAACAAGGCCTTTTGGACACTGAATGTTTCTCGTTCAAAGTTCATCGATTGGCAGAAGGCCAGGATCCAGGAAAATGCCAACGAAATCCCCACAGGTTCTATGCCACGTACGCTGGACGTCATCCTTAGAGGTGAATGTGTGGAAAGAGCTAAGCCTGGTGATCGTTGTAAATTCACGGGAGCCGAAATTGTGGTTCCCAATGTAAGTCAATTAGGGCTTCCCGGGGTTAAACCTAGTGCCACAATGGACACTAGAGGTATAAGTCGAAGTTCGGAAGGTTTGAACAATGGTGTCGCGGGACTGCGAGCTCTTGGTGTACGTGATCTTACTTATTCGATAAGTTTTCTGGCGTGCCACGTCGTGAGCGTGGGTTCCAACATTGATAGTAACAAAGCTGAATCTAATAGTGAAAATGGGTTGCAGATGGCAAACAATTTACAAGCTACTAACTTGTATCAGGATTACGAAAAAGACCAAGAAGTATTTTTAAACAGTTTAAATGCAAATGAAATCAACGAACTGAAAGACATGGTTAAAGATGATCATATTTATGACAAGCTAGTCAGGTCTATTGCCCCCGCAGTATTCGGACACGAGCCGATCAAAAAGGGTATTTTGTTGCAAATGTTGGGTGGTGTTCACAAAAGTACTGTGGAAGGTATTAAGCTGAGAGGCGACATCAACATCTGCGTGGTGGGTGATCCCTCGACTTCCAAATCCCAATTCCTAAAATACGTCACCGGATTTGCCACAAGGTCGGTCTATACTTCCGGTAAGGCTTCTTCTGCAGCTGGTTTAACAGCCGCAGTGGTTAGAGATGAAGAAGGTGGGGATTACACCATCGAGGCTGGTGCTTTGATGCTTGCAGATAATGGTATCTGTTGTATTGACGAGTTCGATAAAATGGACATATCCGATCAAGTTGCCATTCACGAGGCCATGGAACAGCAGACGATTTCGATTGCCAAAGCTGGTATTCATGCCACACTGAACGCGAGAACATCAATTTTAGCTGCAGCGAACCCCGTCGGAGGCAGATATAACAGAAAGTTGTCTCTGAGAGGTAATCTGAACATGACAGCACCCATTATGTCTCGGTTTGATCTTTTTTTCGTTATTTTGGATGATTGCAATGAGAAGATTGATACAGAGCTAGCATCTCATATTGTTGATTTGCATATGAAAAAAGATGATGCAATTGATCCACCTTACAATGCAGAACAGCTGCGGCGATACATCAAATATGCTCGAACCTTCAAGCCAATTCTCACGGAAGGAGCTCGGAATTTCCTGATTGCCAAATATAAAGAACTGAGAGCAGATGATGCTCAGGGCTTTAGTAGGTCCAGTTATAGAATTACGGTGAGACAATTAGAAAGTATGATCAGGTTATCTGAAGCGATTGCAAGAGCGAACTGTGTCGATGAAATAACCCCAGCATTTGTTGCGGAGGCATATGACTTGTTAAGGCGAAGTATCATTCGTGTTGACGTAGAAGACGTTGAGATAGACGAAGAAGAGGAACCAGGCATAGAAAGTCACCAGGAAGCAGTACAAGAAGGTGAAAGCGCCCCAGGGGATCACGATCAAAGCGCTGAACAGTCGGAATCTACCAGCTCTAACAGGGAATCTTCTCCCCACCAACCACCAGTTAGAGAGAAAATTACTACTAAGGTATCCTACGAGAAGTACGTCTCCATGATGAACCTAATTGTGCACAAGATTGCTGAAGTAGAAAGAAATGGTGATAAAGAAATGAGTGCTTCTGACATCGTAGACTGGTACCTGCTGCAAAGAGAGAATGACCTAAACTCCGAAGCTGAATACTGGCAAGAGAGAAGGCTAGCATTCAAAGTGCTGAAGAGGCTAGTTAAGGACAGAATTCTGATGGAAATCCATGGGACAAGACATGAATTGGGTATAGGTTCCCTGGATGAACCGATGGAGGAGGTTCAACCAGCAAATCCAGACAGCGTGGTATATGTCATCCATCCAAACTGTGAAATGCTCGAAACCATCGATCAAGAAGAAGATAGTGAAGGCCAGCAGTAGTGTCTTCACTTACCACGTGCATATCATCGGTCCCGCGGTGTTTTATTTGCTCGAGCAAAGGACACGTTTTCTTGCCCCCCCCACATTGCTTAAAAGGCAATGTATGCAAGAATTGAAGGCACCCCGGTCGAAACGCGCAAGCATTTCTGATGCGCCTCCCCAAGGACCCAGGAGGTTCCAATATATTTCGTGGTCTACTATCATGCTATTACTTGAGGGGTACGTGAATCAAGCCACTTTTGAGCTAATTGATTGGAAAACTCCCCAGTTTTGGCAATATTTTTTTTTTTTTTTATTTTTATTTTTATTTTTTCACGTTGCACTCTCCTTATCATTGAAAGTTGTCCCGGCGATGAGCTGAAAGAAAAAAAATAAGGGGAACATGGGGAAGTGATTAAATAAGGAACTGTGGAAGAAAAGGGAAATGGCATCTAAAGGGGCAGCACTTGATAGAGATGAGGTATAAATAGTGAGGCTGCCTCAAACTTAAGCAGTTTGTAAAGTTGTTGTTTGTCTTGGAAAAGAGTGTGTGTTCTGCGGTTGCTAGACCGATTATCCGCACAGTCTGTTTGGCTATTGATAATGGCTCCATCTTTAACTGCAGCTAACGACGTGATTCGTGAAGAGCCTCGTGCTCCTCAACATGTCCACCGCTTGACTAGAAGACTCTCAGGTTTCTTACCCAGAGAGATTAAGTCTATTGATGCAACTATTCCGTTGAGGTCGAGAAAGCTTTGGGAAAAAAATAGTGTTCACAAATTTGAGGAGGAAGAAGGTTTCGAAAATAAGTTTGTCACTCATGTTGAGACAAGTTTAGCTAGGTCAATGTATAATTGCGACGAGTTGGCAGCTTATGAGGCAACATCTTTGGCTGTTCGTGACAATCTATTGATCGACTGGAGTGCTACGCAGCAAAGAATAACGACACGGGATCCTAAGCGTGTTTATTACTTATCCTTGGAGTTTTTAATGGGCAAGGCGCTAGACAATGCTTTGATTAACATGTCAAGCGACAAGCGTGAAGTTTCAACCACGGGCGATAATACATCGAGAGGCTATGTTAAAAACGCTTTGGACGATTTAGGCTTCAACTTGGAAGATGTTTTGCAAAAAGAACCCGACGCTGCTCTTGGTAATGGTGGCCTTGGTCGTCTTGCCGCTTGCTTTCTTGATTCAATGGCTACGAAGAACATCCCTGCGTGGGGCTACGGTTTGCGCTACGAATATGGTATTTTTGCACAAAAGATCATTAACGGATATCAAGTAGAGACTCCAGACTACTGGTTGAACTTTGGTAACCCTTGGGAGATTGAACGTAATGAGATTCAGGTCCCAATCACCTTTTATGGGTACGTTGATAGAAACAACGGTGATTCGACAACTTTGTCCCCCTCTCAGTGGGTTGGTGGAGAAAGAGTTCTTGCAGTTGCTTATGATTTTCCCATTCCGGGGTTCAAAACTTCTAGCGTTAACAATTTGAGATTGTGGAGAGCAAAACCTACTACCGAATTCGATTTCGCGAAATTTAACAACGGTGATTACAAGAATTCTGTGGACGAGCAGCAGAAGGCAGAGTCTATCACTGCAGTGCTTTATCCTAATGACAATTTCACCGAGGGCAAGCAATTAAGGTTAAAACAGCAATACTTTTGGTGTGCTGCTTCTTTGAGTGACATCGTAAGAAGATTTAAAAAAACAAGAAGGCCATGGAGTGAATTCCCCGATCAGGTTGCCATTCAACTGAATGACACGCATCCTACGTTAGCTATCGTTGAGTTGCAAAGAATCTTGGTGGATTTAGAACGTTTGGACTGGCATGAGGCCTGGAGCATTATCACACAAACTTTTGCCTACACCAACCACACTGTCATGCTGGAGGCTCTGGAAAAATGGCCAATCGATTTGTTTGGAAGCTTGCTGCCCAGACACCTTGAAATCATCTATGACATTAATTGGTTTTTCTTGAAAGATGTTCAAAAGCGCTTCCCAGAAGATGTGGATTTATTGAGGCATGTTTCTATCATCGAGGAGGCTTCTCCGGAAAGGCAGGTAAGAATGGCCCACCTGGCAATTGTTGGTTCTCACACAGTTAATGGTGTGGCTGAATTGCACTCGCAGTTGATCAAAACTACTATATTTCGCGACTTTGTCAAAGTTTTTGGTGAAAAGAAATTTACCAACGTAACCAATGGTATTACGCCCAGAAGATGGCTAAAGCAGGCCAACCCAGAGCTGGCTAAATTAATCGGTGAGGCGATTGGTGACCCTGAGCAAAGTTTCCTCCTGAATATGACAAAGCTCAATGCATTGGCAAAAAAGGCGGACGACCCTGAGCTCCAGACGAAATGGGACAGTGTGAAGGAAGCTAACAAACTAAAGTTAGCGGATCTTATCAAGGACTTGAATGGCGGTGTAGATGTTATCAACAGAGAACATATCAGACACACATTGTTCGACATCCAGGTGAAACGTATGCACGAATACAAGAGACAACAATTGAATATCTTTGGTGTTATTAATCGGTACCTGAACATGAAGGATATGCTGAAGAGTGGCAAAACTATTGAAGAAGTTGCAAAGAGATATCCACGCAAAGTGTCGATTTTCGGAGGTAAGAGCGCTCCCGGCTATTATATGGCTAAACTGGTAATTAAGCTGATTAATTCTGTCGCTGAAATTGTCAACAACGACCAAGATTTACAAGACTTACTCAAAGTCTTCTTTATTCCTGATTACAATGTTTCCAAGGCAGAAATAATTATCCCATCAAGTGACTTGAGTGAGCATATTTCTACGGCAGGCACTGAGGCTTCCGGAACTTCTAACATGAAATTTGTTATGAATGGTGGCTTGATCATCGGTACCGTTGACGGTGCCAATGTCGAAATCACAAGAGAAATCGGTGAAGACAACATCTTTTTATTTGGTAACCTAAGCGAAAACGTGGAGAGCCTAAGATTCAAACACCAGTATAATGGAACCAAACTGCCTCCTTCGATTGACAGAGTATTGAATGAAGTAGAGAAGTTTGCCTCGGAATATAAGAATGAATTTAAGCCGTTGACCGACAGTATTAAATACCACGGTGACTACTACTTAGTCAGTGACGATTTCGACTCCTACATTGCTGCTCAAGATCTTGTGGACAAGATGTATCACTACAATAAGCACGAATGGATCAAAAAGTCGATCATCAGCGTAGCCAATATGGGCTTTTTCAGTAGTGACCGCTGTATTGATGAGTACGCTGGTACCATTTGGAATGTGGAGCCACTTAAGCCAGAGTAATTCGCTCCTACTTATATAGCAAGATACTGTCGAGAAGAACGATGAGAAAAGTATCGAACATCGATGTTTTTTTTGTTTTCGGTCATTTTGTCTTATTTTTCTATTCCATACATGAATATATATATTCCATGTTTTATCCAGTTTTATAAAGTGTATTCAAGCAGTGAAGCCGAATTCCTCCTTCAGAGCATCACCCAATCTCTTGAGACCCTCGTCCAGCTTTTCAGGTGCCACAGCAGCGTAGGTACCTCTGAAGAAAATTTCATTCTTCTTAGCATCATCCGATTTTTTGGGTTGGGATGGCACCGTGTCGCCAACGGTCTTGAACCAGCTACCAGGCACAACAAGCACACCGCTCTTGATCACTCTTTCGTAAACTGCGGCTTCTACTTTGGCCGGATCAGAACCAAACTTTGTATCGAAATCAGGATGAGAGGATGCGTCAATGTCCACGGTAAAGAACATACCTGCGACTGGTGGGAGCACTTTGAAAGCATCGGACTGAGGCAAGTACTTCGCCAGCGCGTCAATGGTGTGATCGCGCTTGGCCACGTACTCGTGACGCAAACCGATCAACCAGTCCAAGTAACCCTCTTGGCCCCAACGGTTCAAAGTACCCGAGACGAGTACCTGCGTGAAGCCTGCAGGTGCCTGTATGGTCATTTCATGGAGGCTGATGTATGGTCTCAAAAGCTTCTTGGAAGCAGTGATCCAGCCCATTCTAGTACCTGGGGCCAAAACTTTGGAGAAGGAGTCTAGTCTAATGACACGGCCGTCAGTGTCGCACGACAAAAACGTCTTGACCAGAGAATCCAAAAATTGTTGATGGGTCTGTCTGGGGCCAGAATTCAACTGCTCTCTCTTGTTCAAATCTGGCTCGTACTCGCCCACTTGCAGGAAGTAGTAGGGCTCGTCCTCCACAATCAGGAAGTCGTGCTTCTGGGCAATACGGTAAATTGCCTCCTTTCTCTCACTCGACAAAGAGGTACCCGTTGGGTTCTGACCCGTGGGGATGGTGTATAGCAATTTGGGCTTGGGGGCACCTTCAGTCCAGCTGTCCAATAGCTCCTCCAATTTCTCTGGCACGATACCGAAACTGTCGACAGGCACCGGGACGGTTACCACACCTTGAGCTTCAGCAGCAGCTAGCGACGAGGAGAAAGAGTATTCCTCGGCCAAAATCACATCTCCCCTGTTGCAAAAGACTCTCAAAGTAGACTCCCACGCGTTAGTGTTACCGGTAGTGGCGATGACGTCCCAGTCCGCATACTGCATCTCGTGGATCTTTTCGGTGTGGCCTCTCAAGAATGAGAGCATTTCTGGCTGGCCTGGGGTGAACCCGTACTGCAGTGCCCTCGCTAGTGGGATGTCGCCTCCGGCCTTTTCGTTCTTCTTGACATGAATGTTCAGAGTGTCCTCCTTGGTCCCGCTTGGGATAGCACCTATGCCCCTCTGGAATGGTGGTAGTGGTGACTGTGCTGTCAAGTTATCCCAGGGAAAATAGTCACTTAGAGGCAATCCACCGCCGAGAAAGATGATGTTGGGGTCCTGGAAAAGGTGGATGCACGTTTTCAGTGGTGAGGGCTTACGGGCCTTGGTTTCCTCCGAGTAAAGGTACGAAAAATCTAGCGATTCTGGTAGAGTCATGTTTTACTTGTTATTGGTTTTGGTCTTTTGTTTCCGTTTTGCTTTTAGACAGAGCCAAGAACTAAAAAACAGTACTGTCGAGCTTATGTAGTAAAGAATGACTCAAGCGATATTTAGCTGCTGTTCTTTAAATATACGTGAGGAATTATCAACATTCGTGGTCATTACACTGGAATTTTTCACTTTTTTTTTTTTCAGTCATCGCTCGCTTAGTGGAAACTATTTCAGCCGTGATTAAACACCGACGATTGCCGGTGATATCCAGCAACCAAAATGAAAAAGGCGGTGCAATACGACAGGAACAATACGGCGTATTAGTCATAACCTATTAGGTGCGGTTCCGAGTGCTGCAAAAGATACGGGGTAAGCAGCCAGTAGAACAAAGGCTCTTGAAGCGTTCAGAAGCTAAATGCAGAACGACACAATAGAGCTTCTCGAAGGGTGACAAAAAAACAAAAAAAAAAAAAAAAAATGAGAGAGGGATCTTGTATTTCACCTCCGGTATATTCCAGCGAAAGGGCTGCATGGAATGCGGTTGCGGATAGATACTGCGCGACAGTCCTCACTTGCTGACGCGCAGAGGGGCAGGGGGAAACAATGCCTCAATTTGGCATGCTAATGCCCTGGGCCTCCCGCATCACCAGACCAAACCACTGAGAAAGCTGCTTAATTTCGAAAAGGCACTGGCATCGCAACAGATATATCGTTCTGATAAAAGAAGAAAAAAAAAAAAAAAAAATAGATAAATAGGCTACAGGGGGGCCTGCAAAACTTGAAGCCATCAAAACGGTCAAGGCTGCGAAGCATCCATTCCCCAGCTCAGAGACCATACATCAGCTCTCAAATTACTATCATCTTTTTTTTTTTTTTCAAATTGTCTTGGTTACATATAGCTTTTCGCAATAACCCGAACATCTCATTGTCGCGACAATGTTGAATGCTGCCCCCCTCCGGTAAAACACAGTTTCTCTTGGCAGCATCATCTTCAAGCCAAGCCAAGCCAAGCACAGGCGAATAATATCCAAGCGACAGTGATCCTGGTATCTTTGGCTCAGAAGGACATTTGCAGGCCTTAACAAGACAACAGCAGGCCCAGATTTCATCGCTTGGATTAGTCTTTGACAGCGATTGTATCCATAAAACAGTTGTACCAGAAAGAAAAAAAAAGGAATCAACACTAGAATGCAGTTGTGGTACTGTAGTGCGCTTCTTTGGGCAGTGGCTAGTGCCTTGCCCGTCAAAAATAAATATTCAGTCGTACCAGAGCTGTTGCCGGGACTCTCAGACATTGAAGACCAGTCCAAGATTCCGGAGATGCACGCCGGCCACATGCCTCTGGCGCCCCTAGACGGCGTGAACGACGAGATAAGCTATTTCTTCTGGAAGTTTGCGAGAGCGGACAAGGTTCTGGATACTCTGATAATCTGGCTCAATGGCGGACCGGGCTGCTCGTCCATGGACGGTGCATTGGTGGAGAACGGGCCCTTTAGGGTCAACGAGGAACTCAGACTGCGCCCCAACGAGGGCTCCTGGCATTATAAGGCGGACATGTTGTATGTGGATCAGCCGGTAAACACAGGATTCTCGATCTCCACAGGTGAAGAGCAGAAGTTTGACGATGACTTGAGCGTTTCCACGCAGCATTTCCTCCAGTTTTTGGAAAGCTACTTCGAAGCCTTCCCTGAAGATCAGACCAAAGACCTGATCATCGCGGGCGAGAGTTATTCGGGCCAGTACGTGCCCTTCATCGCTGAGGCCATCCAAAGACGCAACGAAAAGACTGCAGACGACTCGAAAAAGTACAAGCTGCGCGGCCTCCTCATTGGGAACGGATGGATGGACCCAGATACTCAGTCTCTGTCCTATTTGCCCTTTGCGATTTCCAAAGACATCGTCGACGAGCAGAATCCGTATTTTGGAAGTCTGTTGAAGGCCCACGAGAGCTGTCAAAATTCGATAAACACCAGAGACTCTCAGGAGAATCCACCTTTTTCGTACCAGGAATGCGAAGACATCTTACAGTTGCTGGTCGCTGCCACCAAAGATACTTCCGATGACACACCAGCTAATCAAGTTTGTATGAACGTCTATTCATACAATTTGAGAGACAGCTTTCCTGCATGCGGTATGGGCTGGCCGCAAGACGTACTCCGTGTACCAGGATTTTTCGCTAGACCAGGTGTCCTAGAAGCCCTGAATGTGGACTCGGATAAAGTTCCTCAGTGGACAGAGTGTAACATGGACGTATACAGTCACCTGAAGAACGAAAAATCGGAACCTTCGATCCACAAGTTACCAGCCCTCCTGGATTCTGGCCTCGAGGTCGTTCTTTACAATGGCGACATGGACCTTTTATGCAACGACAAGGGTGTGCTCGACATGATACACAAACTTCAATGGGGTGGCCAGAGCGGGTTTAGTACCTCTGCGGAACGTTATGGTTGGACTTTTACGGATATGGAAAGTAACTTGAATCATACCGCTGGAAACGTCATCACTGACAGAAATTTGACCTTTATTAGCGTCCACAATGCTTCGCACATGGTTCCCAACGATAAGCCCTTAATCAGCAGAGGTGTTGTAGATATTTACTTGAGAGATGCTGTGCTTGGCGAATTGGATGGGGAAAATGTGTTAGTCACCTCAAGTGCCCGGGACACGGATTCCACCGCTGACGGGAAGAACACGGCTACGCTCGATAAGCCAAATGACGATTCAAATGGATCCGGCGATTCTGGTGATTCCGGCGATGATGATGGCAAGGATGGAGATCAGAGTGATAAGGACAAGCAAGAAGAAGCAGACAAGAAGAGGAAGAGACGCCAGGGAACTTTCAAAGTTTTTGCCATCACCGTTGTATCGGTATCTTTGGTTGGTTCTCTTGGTATCTATATCTACATCAAAAAGCATTCGACAGAAAAGCATGCCAGCTTTATCGACCCAAACCGCAGGCAAAACCCTCAAGGCAAGAAGGTATCCTGGGCAGATGATCTGGAACGTGGTAACCGTGACACCGGCCGTAGTCACTTGGGTAGTACCCAATCCGCACCGCAAAAGAAAAGTTCATACACACAAGTTCCGAACACCGATTTGGACGAATCATTCGAACTTGAGGACTTCTAGAGACTAAATCAATGGACAGATTTGTACATCATTGTTATTTATTATTGCAAAAATATGTAACGTTAGTTTCGAAATAGTGAGTGACAGTGAGGGAGTTTATCTAGTGATAAGTCAAGAAACAGACTGTTAGGCTAGATCATCAAAGCAGTTTGAATTTTCCCACTTAGCTTTACCACTCTTCAAATCGTGTGCAAATCTCTACTTCGTTTGGCGTTGTACCTATACATAGCAGAGAGATATAATTTGGGCCATTCTAGTATAGTGGTTAGTACAGCTCGTTGTGGCCGAGCAGACCCAGGTTCGATTCCTGGGAATGGCACGTATATTTTTTTGCTGCTCACTGTTCAAGTCTTCAACTCACCATTGTGACAGCTTTGCCAAAAGGGTATCTCTCAACTGTTCGGTACTATCTTGAGGGACTGAAATCATTTGAATTAAACATTAGTAACGGATGCCTCTTGGTATTTTTCCACGTGTAGGGATTCCATACCACAGGCACCGGCCGCCTTATGCCGCTATGCGCGATGCGCTTACTCGTTTTCAGACACTTTCATTCAAGCATATTAATACATCTTATACACTACCTTCTGCAAGTTCAGGTGGTCAATTATTAGGCGACTAGGTTGTAAAGAAAAAACAAAAATTAGGGACGATATATCGCAAGTTTGAAGGTATTGCAGCAGCCGCTACACTGAAATGAAAAATTGGTAAAAAAAGATGTTAGAAGAAGAAGAAGAAAAAGAAGAAGCTAATATACCGTAAAAATAAGTACCGTCGCTTGTAGCTCTCGCAACAGCCTCCAGCCTGAATATTCGTTACATAAATTTTTATATAAGGGACTTGGATGAAAAGAATAAGAAAAAGCAAAGGATCAACCTCAAAACGATCATGGTTTTGGAATTTTGAGACTCTTGGATATCATGCCACACGCGTGCAAAAAGAAGATGGTAATTGCCGGATGAAACTCGAAATATAGGCCCTCTCTAAATATTCCAAAGGGCAATTCCTCCATTATTTTGCCCTTCCTCACCAAGTATGCCATGGCGCCGACCAAGCCCAACGTGGTGGGCATAGGCAGGCCTTCGAAGTACTTTGATTTCCCCTTGGTGTCCTTGGGCAACTGGGCCACAGTGACATTGAACCTAGCGAGCCTAGCCAGCCCGCAGAGGACGAAAAATGAAAGTACAAGCACATCGACAGTCGTCTGGAACCCAATGGCAAACGCTACGGTAGCAGGAGCCACGCCGAAGGAAACCAGATCCGCCAAGGAGTCCAACTCCTGCCCCATTAGGGAAGACCTATTCCTCAAACGGGCCACTTTACCGTCCAAAAAGTCAAAGCACATACCGAGGAAGATGAAGAAGTGGGCACGCTGCACGTAGTGTGCCTTGTTCGTCAAGGTAAACCTCAGGCAGCTGACTATGGAGTAGAATCCCGAAAAGCCGTTCATCATCGTGATAAAATCTGCCAGGTGCAGATTCCTCAACATGCTGAAATGGTAGTCATCGCTGGTGAATTTCTGGATGTCAGTCTCGCTGGGTGGATCCAAGGGAGGAGCAGAGATCGAAAAAATGCTTGAAGTTCTTCTGCTCAAAGTGTGCAATTGTGGGTCCTCCCCCGTGTTTTCGTCACCCCACTGTTCACCGCGATGACTGTCGTCCTCCATCTCCAATGCCTGCTCCGATCCGTCAAAATCCATGGCGCTGTCATCCATCGACATCTCTTGCTTGCTTGTTCTGCTTCTTAGACTGACCATTGGTATGAGCAATCCCCACCCCCCTATATCTTGCGTGTACACTGTTATTTTACAGTTTTTAAAGGTTTCTTTCACAGGCCGGTTTTCCCTTCTCGCATGTGCTTCTTTAGCCGAGGCAAATGAAAAAGCTGGAAAAAAGTACAAACACTACCAAAAATTCGGCGACGCATCGATTGACAAACCCCAACAGTCGTCGAAAGATAACGGGCAAAGGAAGATTAGCAAGGGAGCCAGGTATTCAGCATGGTGTCCGTCAATTTCAAAAGGGCCTTCACCGCTGCTACAGCTTCGCTCAGACAATGGAGGTTAGTGGAATCGAGACGAATAGCGCAGCAGCCAGAGTACAAGGTGGGTGCCACCAAGCCGTTGTGGGTACCCAGGGAGAAGAAGGAATTCCCAGACTACAAGTACGGCGAGGCCAACGTGTTCAAGCAGAGCAACAGGGGCCTGTACGGCGCGTCCTTTTTGCAGTACGGCAACAACGTTGCCGAGAGCAAGACCAAGACGAGAAGACGGTGGTTGCCCAACGTCGTGAGGAAAGGGCTGTGGAGCGAGACCCTGGGGCGCAAGATCTCCTTGAACATGACTGCCAAAGTGCTGAGGACCATAAGCAAGGAGGGCGGCATCGACCACTACCTGACCAAGGACAAGTCCGCCCGCATCAAGGAATTGGGCCCCACCGGCTGGAGGTTGAGGTACCGCATCATGCAGAGGAAAGAAGCAGCCGAGAACGCCCCGCACCGCGACGCGGTGACCCTCCAGCTCGACGGGAAGCCGGTCACCGTGTACTACAACGAGACCGTCAAAGGAGCTCCTCTGCGGATCACCGTGGGCAAAAGAAAGCTTTTGAAGTACCTGTACCTGCTGGAGAGGCAGGACGCGCGGTCTCGCCACACCGACCTGACTTACAAGGAGTTCTTGGAGAGATGCGAAGGGTTGCAAGTCAAAGATTTATTGGAAAAGCTGGATGGTCACGGGTTTGACCTGGGGAGCGTGAGTGTCCAGAGCTAAGACTACTACTACTACTACTACTACTACTACTGTCCCCGTGGAAGCCGCGCCAGAGGCAATTGGGAAAAACAGACCAAAGTTCCCGTGCTATTACGCTACAATTGTGTACTCCACTGGGCGCGTTTCTTCCTCTTCTAATGTAGCAAGCATGTAAATAACATAAACTGCGATGAGCCGTATATACATATATAAAGTTTTTTTGAGTGACTGTACGACAAAAACATCTATACATACTCTGTTTCCAAACGTCCGTAAATTTTGGTTATTTTTCAAAAGTCGCGGAAATGTGAGAGAAAAAAAGTTGCGTGGGTAGGAGAAAAACGGATTGCGTGCCGGGTACGCCGAGCCCAGCGAGGCCGAACCGGCTGCGGGTCCGACGGGGCTAGGCTGACAGTCTCTCGCCGCTCGCTCTGCCTAGCGGGCCCAGGGGACCGGCACCGGGCACTACCGCTAGGCTCGCTAGGCTCGCTGGGCTCGCTAGCGCTCTCGCTGGCGCTCTCGCTGGGGCCCGCAGAGCGCTACGCTCACCACTCACACTGCTTTTGACAAAAAAACCAAAGTCATCGACAGCGCATTAGTACTGGTGAAATTCGACTTTAGTGCTTATAGCGTATCAGAAACGACAAGCACCGCAGAAGAAGAATGGCCGTTAAATCTGGTATTGCCGTCGGTTTGAACAAGGGCAAGGTGGTCACCCCCATGACCCCACCCGCCAAGATCTCGTACAAGAAGGGTGTCTCCAGCAACAGAACCAAGTTTGTGCGTTCGCTGGTCAGAGAGTTTGCCGGTCTGTCGCCATACGAGAGAAGATTGATCGACTTGATCAGAAACTCTGGTGAGAAGAGAGCCAGAAAGGTCGCCAAGAAGAGACTCGGCTCCTTTGTGAGAGCCAAGGCTAAGGTGGAGGAGATGCAGAACGTCATCACTGCTTCTCGTCGCCACTGAGTGTATATGTAGCAGCGAGCGGTGAAGCCAGGCGGGCGAGAGCCGGGTTTGGGGGGGGGAGCAAGGCCGCGGGACGCTGCGGCGAAGGCAGCAGCGTATTCATCTACGGGCGCGCCCCTCGTCCGGTGCTCTGCCGCTCTGGTGAGCTGCGAGTGGGCGAAAGTATAGTGTTTTTTTAATAAATAAAATATTGCAAATATGATGCGAGGCACACGACTGCGCTGGCAAGAGACGCTGTAGCGCTGCTGGCGGCAGCAAGCTACCACAAGAACACGACGAGACGTGCTGCACGCCAGAGACGGCGAGCCCTACGATCTTTCTGCCCTGCCCTGCCGTTTCTCGTTTTTTTTTTTTCCACCGCTTCCGAGTAAGTTGAAAAAAAAAAAATTTTCCAGCAGCTATATAAGGCGGCCATTAGCTGAGCGAATACCTCTGCCCATGTCTTTTGCAGAAGGGCCCAACAATGTCTTTTATAGACGCCCAGAGTCACACTGCGCCGGGGGTAGTCCACCGAGACTCCACCCCAGTGGGCGTGGCCGTGCTCGCGGCAGATCTTAGAGTAACGTACTGTATGTACAGTGGGCACCCTTCTGAGCCAGCATGACCGTGTCATGTCTGCAAGGACCTCACAGACATGAGACCTCGCCTTCTTGACGCGTAGCCCGCTGCGCAGCCCGCCGCGGATCAATGCGACCTGCAGGCCTGCGGCGTACGCACCTCGCTGACCTCTGGTGTCGGCACCCACGAGGTGCCGTCGTGCTCGCACCGCACTCTTGATTAGCTAACTAGAGAAAAAAAAATTTTTACATGCACACTATTCTAATCCGCGCTGACTCATTTTGAGCCTGAGCAGTTCCGGCTGCGGACAACACGGTGTGCGCTCTTGGCTCTCCGTGTCCTGGTAGAACCGTTGGCAGCACCTGTACAGGTCATCCACGAGGTTACCGCACCGGTCCTCGTTGTAGTCGTTTGACATAAGACAGTTCTGGATGGCACATGCCTGTGGCTTGCAGGGTGGTGTTGACTTGGCCGTTTGGGTCATCGTATTGTTTTGTCTTGGCTTGTTGTCGTACCTCGTTCACCGCTCGCTTGTTTCAGGGTGAGTCAGTCAGTCGTTTCTTCCGCCCCACAGTTTTGTGTGGCACACAGGTGTCGAAGTTTTGGGTTCGGTTGACCAGATGAGCAACGCAACGTGGGGCTGACCTGGCGAGACCCACAAGGTGCGATGTGAGTAATAAAGCGAGCGATACGTGATGCGCGTATATATATACGGGACGGGAGCTTGAGCAGATGGGTAAGCCTGGAGCCCGAGTAGCACAGCACCAATCAAGCACTGCACCGCTACGTATACTACAATTCATACAGAGGAATGAGTCTTCCCGAAGTTTTCCAGTTTTCCGTTCACACACCACCCTCGCTGCTCTCGGACAGCATCACGGAGCCAGAGGAGAGCACATACCAGGAAGAGCTGCTGTCGACGCCGCTGCTGATAGAGGACACGTTGTTCAAGCTGGACCTGGACGAGCCCCTGATAGAGAAGGGCCAGAGAGCGCTGGTGGACTGGAGCCCGCAGGAGGAGATGGAGGGCGAGTTCGCGGACGCCGCACAGAACAACTACCGTCTGTGGCTCGGGCAGGCCGTGTGAGGCTCGGGCAGGCCGTGTGAGGCTCGGGCAGGCCGTGTGAGGCTCGGGCAGGCCGTCTGTCTGAGTGTTTTTTAAGCATACATAATCATAATAGTAAAAGGGTAATGAAATGGGAATTTTAATGAGCACCACGAGCGTAGTTTAGTCTCTGCGTATTTCAGCACGGTCGATAGCGCCTGTTGGGCTGTGTGCAGTTTAATGAGCACCACGATCGTAGTCAAGTCTGTGCGTATTTTAGCGCCTGTTGGGCTGTTTGCGTTTTAATGTGTAGGTGGCACCATGCGGCATTCGGTCGCCCGGCGAGACCAGCCGTCGTGCAGCGAGCAAACGATAAACACTGCAGCACACGCAACGTGCCAACCGTGCTTGCGAATGCACGTGGCTGAGAATGTGCATCGTGCACACGAACGTGGATACGAACGTGGATACGAATGTGCGGTACCCCAAGTGATTGTCGAGGCGTCGATTGCTGTGCCGTCGTTTACAGAGGCCCAGGCTTCGCCCCGGGCCTTCTTCCAGGGATTTACGTGGCCAGAAGCGCCTTTAGTGGGAGCGCCCCGTAGGAAAGAGAGGCTGCTGTGCGTCGCCCCTATCTCGCGGGTCGGGGAAAAGGAGCAGCGCGTGTCGAGTCGAAACAGACGCTAGTTTTGCTGGGCCCAGCAGATGCTAGCGCCCTGCAAGCTGTTGAATACATCTTTTTTTTTTTTTCGATTTTCCAATTTTTTCGTTCTGTCGTCGCCTTCCCAATGCGGACACGCTGACGCAGGGCCGGTGCCACTTGGCAGCATCCAGTGAGCGCACCAGCACTTTGCACGCTGCACGCACGCTCGATCCCGCTACCTACGCCAAGCGTCATCGCTCTTGCATCTATCAGCTGCCAACGCATCTTTTTTCTACACATTTTCGCACTACATAGCAATTTCGAGGCCCCCCACCCCCACAGAAAAAAAAAAAAGCAAACCCAGATAAAGAACGACAGAAACGAGTGCGATCACAAAAAGCTTGCCACAATCTCGAGACCACCTAAGCCTTGGGCTGCTCGGCAGCTCTGCTCTACGCTGTAGTGTCTCACTATCTGATTACATGGCTACCTCTTTATTACTGCTAAAAAAAAAAAAAAAAATTAAAAAAAACCTGGGGGGCCGACTAAAACCGCACTTGGCAGATAGCCGTAAAATCGCGGCGGCGATCCTGCAGCGCACAATTGACCTCTGCCACCGCTCAGACTTCGAGCATGGAAAGAAGCAGCTTAGCTAGCAAGCAAAATCTGATCGATTTTCCTTTTCCTTCCTTTTTTTTTTTTTTTTTTTTTTTTTTTTTTCTCTTTTCAGGGGCGGCTTTTCTCGATCAAATCACAGTTTTGGCCAGGTATATAAAAGGGACTGCGTTTTGAAGCAAATCTCATCGTACCACCACATTAGAACAACCTCCCCTGCAGCACTTTTTGCCTCGTCTTGTCGGTATGGAGCAATTCAGAAAGGAGCTGGTGGATTCCACTGTCGAGGAGGAGAGGCTCAGGGAAAATAGAAATCATGAAAAGTACTGGTACCGTTGGGGTCCGTATTTGAGCGAAAGGTCCTGGGCCACTGTGCGCGAGGATTACTCGTACAACGGCGATGCATGGTCACACTTCCCGTTCGAACACGCCAACGCGCGTGTGTTCCGTTGGGGTGAAGACGGCCTGTTTGGTGTCTCTGATAACAAGCAGCTGGTGTGCATGAACGTTGCACTGTGGAACGGCAAGGACGAACGGCTGAAGGAGAGACTGTTCGGATTGACCAACAGCCAGGGCAACCACGGCGAAGACGTGAAGGAGCTGTATTTTTATCTCGACAACACGCCCACTCACTCGTACATGAAGAGTCTGTACAAGTACCCCTTTGCCAAACCGTTCCCCTACGAGCAGCTGGTCGAGGAAAATGGCAAGCGTGGGTTCCAGGATCAGGAGTTCGAAGTGTACGAGGTCGATGGGCTGTACAAGGAGAAGGATACCGGGGACACCCCTTATTTCGACGTGGTCTTCGAGATGGCTAAGGGCAATGACAACCCTGAGGACTTGAACTTCAGGATCACCGTTTACAACCGCAGCAAGCAAAAATCAGGCTCTCTTCATGTGGCTCCACAGCTCTTTTACAGAAATGTTTGGGCCTGGAAGAGCTGCCCAGATACTTCGAAATTGACACAGGATCCGCAGGCCAAGAACCTGATCAATCTCGAGCACTACAAGTTCAACGGTCGCAGGATGGTCTTCCAACCCTCGCCAAACGCGGAGAGCTCCAAGTGCCAGGACGATGTGGACCCTCACTTGATTTTCACCGATAACGAGTCCAACTTGATCAAGCTGTTTGACAACAAGGAGAACCCGGCTCCTTACACGAAGGACGGCGTGGAGGAGTACGTGGTACACGGCAATAAGAAGGCAGTCAACCCAGCCAATGAAGGTTCCAAAGCCGCAGCTGTATACTATTTCGAAGACATCCCACCTGGAGAGTATGTCACGGTGCGTTATAAATTCACCGATGACTTGGAGGAGGGCAAGAACATGTTCTCTGCCGAGGGTATGGCGATCATCGATGAGGATGTTTTTGACGGTGTTTTTGCTGATCGTGAAGAGGAAGCTGACAATTTCTACTGGCGAGTGAATCCCTTACCCGCCGGTGAAAAACTCAAAGCTATACAGAGACAGGCATTTGCTGGCCTGCTGTGGACCAAGCAGTTCTACAATTTCACCTGGGAGGAGTGGTATAACGGTGATGTCAGTATTAAACCCCCACCACCAAAGGATAGGGCCGGTGCTAGGAACAAAGATTGGAAACACTTGTACATCGAAGATATCCTGTCGATGCCCGACAAGTGGGAGTACCCCTTCTTTGCCTCTTGGGATACTGCGTTCCATACCGTTCCCTTAGCAATGATCGATCCGGATTTTGCCAAGAAACAGCTGGACGTAATGACCAGAGAGTGGTACATGCATCCAAACGGGCAAATGCCAGCATACGAGTGGAATTTTAGCGACGTGAATCCTCCGGTACACGTTTGGGCCGTCTATCGTGTCTACAAAATCGAACGGAACCTGTACGATCGCGAGGATAGGCTTTTCTTGGAGCGTGTATTCCAAAAATTACTTTTGAACTTCACCTGGTGGGTCAACCGTAAAGATTCTGAAGGTAACAATGTCTTTGAAGGCGGATTTCTCGGTTTGGACAATATTGGCGTGTTTAACCGCTCCGAACCTTTACCCACTGGAGGTAAATTGGAACAAGCAGACTCCACTGGTTGGATGGCTTTCTTTTGCTTGCAAATGTTAAATATTGCCCTAGAATTGGCAATCAAAAATCCAGTCTACGAAGATATTGCTTCCAAATTCTTTGAGCATTTCATCCTGATCAGCGATTCGTTGTCCTTTGAGCACCAGATCGATAACACCAAGGAAGGTTTCCCCCAAGTTGCTAGGCAAAACCTGTGGAATGAGGAGGACCAATTTTATTATGATGCTATTTCGTGGGGTGGACCTGATAGAAAGCAACTGCCTGTGAGGTCGTTGGTTGGTCTAATACCACTTTACGCGTCCATGACACTAGAACCTCAAATCTTGGATAGGTTCCCCAGCTTCAAGAAAAGAGTAGATTGGTTCATTGAAAATAAAGGTGATATTGTCGAGAGGAATATTGCCTCCATGCGCCGTAGAGGTGTCGGTGAAAGAATGCTGTTGTCCCTGGTGAATGCCGATAGACTTAAAGCCATCTTGAAACGTATGCTGGACGAGAGTGAGTTCTTGTCGACTTATGGTATTCGGTCTCTATCCAAATACCACGAGGAGCACCCATTCGAAATGCACGTCAATGGGTGCGATTACGTAGTCAAATACTTGCCGGGTGAATCTGACTCTGGTATGTTTGGCGGTAACTCTAATTGGAGGGGTCCCATTTGGTTCCCGACAAGCTTTCTGCTTGTGGAGGCTCTGCAAAGGTTTCACCTGTATTACGGTGAAAACTTCAAGGTGGAGTGCCCCAGCGGTTCTGGTGAGTATATGAATCTGGCAGAAGTAGCAGTAGAGTTAGGATCACGTATGATCCTGTTATTCACTCCCAACGAAGAGGGTGAACGTGCCTGCTACTATGGCGACTACGCCAACTTCTTGTCAACAGATGAACATTTCAAAGACTTGGTGCCGTTCTTCGAGTATTTTGATGGTGACACCGGCCGTGGCCTTGGCGCTTCTCACCAATGTGGCTGGACTGCATTGGTCGCCAAGTGGGTCAGCGACGTGGGTATTTCCTTTGCTAAATCATCTAGCCATGGCTCGGCATTGCCATCTGCTGAGGCTGTGGATTCTACTGGTGTCATGCACGCCAGACAGATCAGAAGACGGAAGTCCGGCCGTTCTTTGCTTAGCTTTACCGCTACTGCTCTTGATTTGACAGAAGAGGAGAAGCACTGCTTGAGCGCCCAACAATCAGCTATCAGCCCTCAATCAAGTGCAACTTCTGCAAAGAGTGCCAACGAAGTTCGCGACGATTTGGAGAGTGAACAGGATAAGAAACATGATCTCAACTCCTCGGAAGCTCACAAGTCCGAAATAAAATTGATCAACCTCTTGAAAAGTAAGATTGGCAGCTTTAAATTTGACGAGAGTTCAGGCGACCGATGCGAGGAAAACAAGCCAGAGTTGGCTTGCCAGTACAAATAGGCTCCGACACGAACTACACTACTTTATATTTTTTTTTTTTGGTTTCTAGTTCCAACTTTTGACCCTCAATTCCCAATTGAGTTTTTCCTCCTCTTTCCCGGTTAGCTATATATGAAAAATTATAATTATTATATTCTTGAATATGGTGAATTCAATTCACGATCTGAATTTTGAGAAGATGACTAGCAAAATCAGAAGGATGAGCACGGCGATGATGGCATAGCTGATAAACTTGTTAGCCACCAGCCTGCGGCTCATTGTCTTCAATGTGCGAATGCTCTTATCCACGTAAGAATCTGCGGTGAACAAAGTCTGTCTTGCATTCTCCAAAGTTTCCCGTTGTGACCTCAGGTCATTCATAATGGTTGATCCTATCCCCTCGGTTTCCGTAGCAATCCTCGTAGCATCTCTGAGTCTGTCGCCTGTGCCCTGCAGAATGGAATGGTTCGACAACAATTGTTGCCTTTGGTCCTCATTCAAATTCGCAAATTGCGGATTCTGCTCACCAAAAAGGAGGTCTCTGTCTCTCGAATCGATCAATTGTTGTAAGGGTTGCTTTAGCTCCGTCTGAACCTGTCTACGGTATCCACGCAACTTGGCCTTCACATTGGCACGTTCTTGGCCATTAGGAATGGCACTGTTGACCTCTATTTCCATTTGATCCAAAAGATCCACCAGTTCTTCCTGTTGTTGCTCCACTTGCTTTAAAGTTGCATTACGTTCTGAGAGCGCTTGGGAGGGGGCCAACTGAAGTTTGGAGCGTGCTTCATCGAGCGTAGCACGGAAATCAGATTCGTAGGATTGTAATAATGCGCTCATGGAGGTATGGAGCGATGGTAATTGTGATTATTGGGGTTGCTTTTTGGGTGGATTTACAAAATAGAAAAAGGGTTCCGGATTTAACAGGACTGAGAATCAGATATCCGAGCGGCGATGACTAACAAGAACGGCGCCGTCTCAACGTTTATAATCTTTCGGAATGTTCAGGCTTCACGCCAAGAGTTATCTTGTTATGTTGCTTGACTCAGTTTTCTGATTTTTTTTATCAATTTTCACCAAAAATACAAATTTCCTACATCTTTTGAGCCCAGGGCACAATTGAAGTGTATCTACATCAGCTTTCCTAGAGCTAAACAAGCATGTTCAGACTACAGCGCCTCACACCAATACTGAACACGACATGTGCAGCAGCCCGCAGTGCCAATCCAACCCGAATTTCTAGAGCGACGTCCATCGCCGCTGCCCGTGTCCCTCTGCGTGGCCGCATGGCGTTTGTTCAACCGTTTTCCACCTCACTCAAACGTTTTCACGGTCATTTGACTCCTCCTAAACCTGGAGAAGAACTGCACGTTACTTTTATCCTCAGAGATGGCTCACAGCGGACCTTCGAAGTGGCCGAAGGAGATTCTCTCCTGGACATCGCTCAGGCCAACAACTTGGAAATGGAAGGAGCCTGTGGAGGATCCTGCGCATGTTCCACTTGCCATGTGATCGTGGATCCTGACTATTACGATGCCCTGCCTGAGCCGGACGATGACGAGAACGACATGCTGGACCTCGCATACGGCCTCACGGAGACGAGTAGACTTGGCTGTCAAATCAAGATGTCTAAAGATATCGATGGCATCCGAGTGGCATTACCAGCAATGACCAGAAACGTGAGTGCCAGCGACTTTAATTGAGAATCACCTGCCTTCAGCTCAGATCCATCTCACCGCTCAAATTTGTAAATAGCACAATTTGACCCCATGTAACACTCACACATTGTCAAGAACCATTCAAAGGTGCCATGGGAGCCATTGAACCATCTATAATTATTATTTATTCCAATGCCATACCTTGCCGTCACCTGTGATTCCTTTTGTTTTGATAGCCCTTCATTGTTTTTGTTGACAAGTTTGAAGAATGCATAGTTAAAATTGAGATGAGCAAGTGCTACATTCAAACGCCTTCTTATAAGAGTGTTTGCAAATACATTGGCAGTACCATCATTGGAATTTTTGTGACGGATTTTCACTTGTTGTTTGACCCCTGTTTGAGCTTTAACTTTAAAACAGTTGTGAGACGAGAAAAATTGTTATAAAACCATGAACCATTCGAAGATACCTTCGATCTCCAATGCTGGAGGCAACTTAAACACGAAGAAGCGCCGATTATCTTCTTCGTCGATGTTGCAAGATGTGACCAACCATATGCATACGAGGCCTTCATTAAGGCATGTATCAGAGGGACATTCATCGACGCGGAATCACAGACTACTGAATAAATACATCTTTGGAGACGCCACGGTGATTGAGGAAGTAAAGAAAAGAGAGCGGAAGATTATCAAAGATATCAACCACTTTCGCAATGCAATAATGGAAATTGAGAAAGAGACTGCACAAATAAGAGAAAGGCAATTGCCTGATCTGCAATACGCCATCTCGAAGAAAAGTAACATGTGCAACGAACTACAGAAAGAACTGGTCCAGCAAGTGTCACAATTGGACCTGAAAGAGAACGAGATAGAGCTTTTGAGGAAAAACGAGGCCCTAAATGTTTCGAATCTACATTTGAGATGGTCCGTAGAGTTACAAGAATTAGAGAATCAGCTACTGAAAGAGCAAGATCTGAAAAGATTGCAGTGGGAGAAGGAATTGTTAGAGCTGGAAAATTTGAAACCTGATGAGAAGCTAGCCCAAGAGATACGAGATTTGAAATCTGAGATGGCACAAGTGGAGGAGCAATGGCAAGAAATACATCGCGCAAATAAAATCAGCTGCCAGGAGCACGAAGAATCTTTATTGAAAGCATTTGAAGAGTTCAAATTGACCAAGGCGGGTTCCATGGGGAATTTGACCAAAGAGCAAACCGAATTGAGGGCCACCAAGCAAGACTTGAGTGGACGGCATCAATCGGTAGTGCTGGACATAGAGAATTGCGAAAAAGAGTGTCGAGATCTTGAGCAAGAAATAAAGGTCATACAGGAAAATATTATTAAAGCCGAAGAAATAAATAAACCGTTGAAAGAAGAATTGGACACAGTCATGATAGAATATGAACTAGAAAGCCGCAAGACGGAAGATATACAGAATTTAGCTCATCGTGAGGAGAAATTTTACAATGGCAAGTTTGATAAGATGGAGGAAGAACAATTGCGCAGAAAAAAATTGGAGAATTCCATAGACGAAATGAAAGGTGGAGTTCGTAGATTTGCCTACGTTACAGATACTACCGGCAATAGCAGTCTTCGGATAGACTACATGAAAAAGTGCATAGATAAAATCTTTTTCTTTGATAGAATAATCCCCTCGCTTGTGCTGCCAGTGGAAGAAATGCTGTCTCAGGAGTATGAAATGTATCATACCATGTGTTTGAGCAAATGCCTCAATTTCAATCTCATATCAGTAAGTTGTGAATCCTGGAGCGAATTGAAACCAGCAGTAATAAAATTCCTTTGCAACAATTATCTACCACGGTACCGCATAGACCTACAATACGTTTTCCTTTCAGAGGACATGGCTTCTCAAGATATGCTACTAAAAGGGCCGCAGAACCCAGACAAAGAGATAAAGCTCAAGATTGAAAAGGATGCAATAGAATTGGACTCTTGCATTGTCCAAATCAAGGAAGGTGTAGACGATCTACCGTCATGTGCGGTAAATGAATCCAGAAATCTTTTATCTGGTATCGGTGTGCTAAAATTCCAATTTACTCCTCACTCCATTGGCGTTGTGGACACTGCCAAGAGCCTTCAAAACATTGGAAAACCGATAAACTTTTACTTTCTAGAGGTGCAAGATCTCAAAATGATCTCTATCTTAGATAGCGTTGTTACTCCTGGTCAAACGATCAAGTCTCCGATAAGATTGATTTTGAAGAAGTTGCTTTCCGATACCAAATCGTGCGTTCTATTCAATATAGATGACAGAAGTGACAACAACGCGCTCTTGCAGTTATCCCAAAAAATCGGAAAAGTTAAACTTCCAAGGAGTGAGCGGAGATCTCTCTAAAATTTAGTCGTTAGACCCATAATTACCTGTATAACGATATTAATGATACAAATGAAAATACAAAAGACATCTGTCAATAATAGAAAAAATGGGTGAAAACAGTAAAGATCAATTTTTGCGACATGAGAGATGGTTTTTCGTTGCATGTGCCAGCATGACGACTACTCTTCGGTGAGAATGTCTTTAATCAACCAATTTAGCTCTTCCCTAGTGCCTACATTTCTTTCATCCAATGGAGTAAATGTCGGTTTATCTTGTGCAAAATCTGGCAAATCATCAATGCTGCTCTTGGTGACCACCAATTCATCGTCATTAACAAGTCCTACGATAGGTAGACTCACAGTAGAGCCCATCGGTTCCACCAGATTTGGAAATAGTGTAAAACAATCATAGAGATCTTCGTTGGTCAACGACACTGTCTTGGGTTTCTCCATGGAGCCCACTTCTTCGGCGGCTGGATCTTTCGATACTGGCTCATACATGCCATTCTCACCAATATCGTAGTATTCCGAGTATCTTTTTCTACGGTATCGCACCGTGTCTATGGCTGACTCTATAATGTCTTTGAGATAGTTATCCAAAGCAAGAGATAGAAGCTCCACGCAACCGGTATCTACAGCACCCACAAGTCCATGCTCACGAGCAATACCAACCATTCTCAGAAATAGTGACTCAGTGTCAGGCAAAGAATAGTTGTCAGTAGCCAATGGTGCATTGAAACCGGTCATTATGTCCTGAGACCATTCTAACGGGGTTTTTAAATTATTACTTTTGATCCTTTTCAGGGTTTCGGGATTTATGACGATAGGAATCTTGGGAATAGTAGCCAGACGTGCCTGCAGAACTGAACAGAGCACAAATCCTCTTTTACCAGCTTCCTTCGTTATTCCCTTGAGCCGCCTTCTGTCGTTGACCGGTAGCGACATCACTATTTTCTTATAAGTCTCAATCTGCGAATTGTGCTTGTTGACACGTTTCAATTTGCTGCCATTAGCACCGCCATTACCAAATCCCCAGCTGCTATCGTTACCAGTCAAAGGTGAATTCTTCAAGGAATTGGTCATAATTCCCAGGAGAAGTTGGTTGTGCAATCGTACTAGCGCAGGTTTCATGGTTGGGCCCCCATTGGCGGCTGGCTGAAATAAAAGGTCAAGCTCATTGCATAATTCTCTTCTCGACAACTTGCCCAGAATAAATAAGCTAATCACCTGGGCATACTTGGTCCAATTCTCTTTACCAAGAAGCCCGGTGAATTCTCCTAGAAGATCAATTCTTTGGTTCGTGGGGGCAACTTGCTGTTGTTGCTGTTGTTGCTGCTGCTGTGTGTTTTCTTGTCCTTCTTTACTATTCTCTGACAATGAAGGTGTCATTGCAGCGGCCTGTCCCCTCGCAGGTGAAGCCGCAGACCTTACGGGAGCTTGCGAATGCACCGTTTCAGACCCAATCCCATTACTTTGCGGTTTTACCAATGACATTTTACTATGTCGAGCGTGTAAATGTCAGTCAAATCAAACTGCACCGTATGAACCCCACGCAGTTTTTTAGGTAAGCAACAGGGTTAGAAAAAAGAGCAGGCTAACAAAACTTTTAAAGTACGCGTGGCAATTCCACGACCTCTTAAACAACTTTCCTCCTCGCTCTTGAATCTTACTACGATTTGATCATCGTGAAGACGCCCTTGTAAGTAAGCAGTTGGAATTTTTCAATAAGTTGCCCAATACAAGAGAATCACGGCGTACGAAAAGATTGAGTGGACATCAATCGACACATAGTAACGTGCGAGCTCACTTCACGACCTCGAAAAGGGTGCCTGTGGAGTTCCTAACAAATTTACACTAGATTCTTAAGAAACTGTGTATCGACTGATGCATTGTACTCTGAGATAGCCGATTGGTCCCCATACGAGACCGGTGAGGATGGCCTGTAGCGACCTTTCAATTGTGTTTGAAGCTCTGCGATACGTGCTTCGTAGTTGAGCGCATCACGCTTTCGCTGCGCATCTGCCTCTTGTGCCTTGAGCTCTGCCTGAAATAGGCGTCTGTTTAGATCGTGTATTTGTTTCTCTTTTTCTAGAGCCAAGTCTACTAACTGCGACTCTAGTGATGCTACATGCGATTGGCTCTCAATGGCTTCCTTGCTATTTTTTTTAAGGTGCTGATACTTCCCGTAGAGTCTATAGTAATTGTCGTAGAGTTTCCGAGACTGCTTTAACTCGTTTATCAATTCCGCCCTTGTCTCCCGGTAGCTTTCTCTGTAGGATTTCTCCTCATTTTGATGCCGTTCTTGTCGCTCCTGAAGATCTATACCAACTTCATGCAGGGCTCTTCCGTTGCGATCCAGCTGATCAAGTATTTCTAGATATTCAGAAGTGTAGTCCGCAGTTTGCTTCTTCTTTGGAGAAGGAAATTTGCCTGGGATTTCTGGGGGACTTCTTTTTTCATTCTTCCTTGGTTGTGCCCTTCTAGCTGTTGGCTTTCTCTTATCGAATAATTTGGACACCACTGGATCATTCCAACTCGGAGATTTGAATTCTAAAGTGGATTCACCGCGCCTACGAATGCCACTTCTGGCAGCAAAAGTGTCAGTATTCTGTGGGGGGGATACAGGAATTCTGGGATGTAAGTCTACTGGCTCCATGAGGCTCTCCTCACTGCTCTCCTCCAGCGGCAGCAGATCATGTCTCTTGTAAAAGCTAGGATCAAGGCCATTCCAAGAGTTGGATCTGCCTCTTACACCCTCTTCGACAGATCTTCTTGGCTTGTAGTTCGTATCGTCTTGAGCAAACTCACTGTATTTGCGCGATGGCGAAACTCTTGACCCAAAAAGCGCATCCATAGTCCACCGATAAAGCCCTGCGCAGCCACTTCCAGTGCTATCATCCAGTTGGTCCTCCAGTACACTCCATGCCATGCTCAATGAGTTATAGGAGTGCTTCTGTGCCTCGTTTTCTTATTGACTCATTTTTGACCTTAGAGTTTGCCAAACTTTGGGTCCCGAAGGTTTTCAACGCTTTTTGCCAGAAGACCTGGAACAAAAACAAAAACAATGGGGTTCCATGAACAAAGGCAGGGGAAGAAGTGGCAGTAAGAATACAAATGAAAGAAGGGGAAGTACGACTCTTGTGGAGAGGTATCAGAAATACCTTGTACGTCTCAAGAAAGGACTCGAGCCTCCTCACTTTTGAATTTTTAGGGTCAACAGAAGGAGGCGCTACCGTGACGATTGCCGCCTGGGATCAAGATGTGAAAAATGTCGAGAGTATATGTGTGCTTTCCGAGGGGGATGATGGTGTACAAGTGATCTGGCATACACATCAAAATGTCTACCGCGATATAGTTACCGCTAAGGGGAGCCATCATTCCAGCGTTGTGCTTCGAGTGGACTTCATCATTTCCTTTATGCACGTCATATGGTCAAGTGGAATACTGCTACTTGAGGAGCAAGGTCTCTGCAATCTGCACATTTTCGATACATCTATATTAAAGTGTCGAGGGTACATCACTTTACAAGCAGACTCGCAATCTTTATTACCTTTGAAAAGTCCCATGCGGTTCGACGACAATACCAGGACGCTTTGGTGCCTCGTGCGACGCTACGACGAGTCTACCAAGCTTTCCAGTACTCACCTCAACTGTTATGCAATTCCTGAATTTTCTATGGTCGCTACCTTGGAGATGCCTCGTGGATTTACCAATTATGCTTTGATCAACCTGCGAAAAGAGCCCCAAGGTAAGAAGCATCTCAATGGTGTCGCGACTGTTTTATGCTCTCACCAACTGCTTCAGACGTGTCAATTGCTTCATTTCGCGGGACCCAAGAAGCCTTACCGTCAAGAGAACTGTTGTGAAAGCAACTTTACCGTGCATTTCGAGCAAGATGTCACTTGGGACCGCGATTTTCAGCCTCAAACCTTTTCGGTACAACACGAACCATACAATCAAGTGGTACCCACTGAGCAGAACGCTGCTGCATGGGCTCCCGAACCTTGGAAGGGATAGCGTTTACCTGCATACAATGTCACGTGCCAATCGCTTTTTTGGGTAATTACGCGGTGGTAGTCGTGGTGGCAGCATCGGGGTGCTTGTTGTGGAAAGCGATGTTTGCTTACGGTAGTGATTCGAAGAAATGCCTGGAGGCGGTTAGCAGATTTGAAATTTCGTGGTAGATTACTGGATTAGGGCAAGAGGGATTCGAGTTTTGACGTTATGGCGACAATTTTTGTGGAAAAATGCGATGCGAAAAGCGAGCACAGAGATCTGCTTGGCGTTCGACCCTTAACGGCTCGTCTTTTTGGTGTTGATGGTTGACCCAATGTCGGTAAGCGTGGGGAGCCGTGTTCAAAGCTACGCCTACACGCCCGGGCTATCGATTGATACGTGGGGATTTGGCGTTCTAGGCCGTTTGCTAGATTGACTGATGGGGCTACAAAGAGCATACAGGGTGGTCTGGTAATAGGATCTGTGGATGCCATTTTTCTTTTCTGCAATTTTTCGCAGCTCACGCATACCGGTGTTAGCCTTCGCAGAGATTTTACAGACCTACATCTCTGCAACTCTATATAAAAATCCAGAACAGCTACAATTGATTCCTTTGCAGCACTTTATTTTGGTTTGTAAATTTTTACACTTCATCCCCACCAAATTTATCCATCGCTACCAGCTCCTACTGAACCAACCTTTTCCTTGGTTGAAAACGTTATTGTTAGTATTGTACCTACCATATCGCTTACCTGCTATTGCATCCATATTTTTGGTTTGTCCAATCTCTCCCAAACTGCTGTCTTTCGTTTTACACCAGCACAACTGATCGAATCGATTCTTTGATTCCCTCCAGCACCCACTAACCGTTTGAGGACTGACTGACACCGTGATACGCAAATCGTGATGGCTTGTGACACAAGACTAGGACTCAACGTGACCGCTAAACAGACTTATTACCCTATAGAATTATCGAATGCCGAGCTGCTAGCGCACTACGAAACGGTGCAGGAGTACCACCAGGAAATCTCAACTAACGCATTGACGTTGTCGAGTAAATTCAAACCAGATGCCAAACTGATCGATCAGCAACCAGAAATGACACCTACACATACTAGACCGGCCATAGTCACATTTCTTTTCGAGCTGTCGGTCATGTCTCGTGTTACTGATGGTATCTTCTATCATGCTGTGAGACTTTATGATCGGTACTGCTCGAAACGTGTGGTGCTTCAAGATCAAGCTAAGCTCGTGGTAGCCACTTGCCTTTGGTTGGCTGCTAAGACATGGGGTGGTTGCAACCACATTATTAACAACATTTCGATACCCACTGGTGGGAGATTCTATGGACCCAACCCTAGAGCTCGCATTCCTCGTCTCTCCGAATTGATTCACTACTGCGGCGGGGCCGACGTTTTTGACGAATCTATGTTCATGCAGATGGAGAGGCACATTTTGGACACATTAAATTGGGACGTTTACGAACCAATGATTAACGACTACGTTTTGAACGTGGATGAAAACTGTTTAATACAGTACGAACTTTACAAAAGGCAATTGGAGCATAACAAGGAATGGTTAAAGAAGAGGCAATCACAACAATCTCACGACAGTGATGCCACGGTAGATGTGGATGACGATGATGAGGCGAATGTTTATGAAGAGGAAGAGGATGAAGATCTAGAAATGAAGATCCAGTTGATCAATCTGAAAAGATTTCTGATTGATTTGTCAGCTTGGCAGTACGATCTACTCAAGTATGAGATGTTCGAAGTGTCGCATGGAATATTTTCCATGCTCAGCAGATTCACAGATCAGGATCAGGGCCCTTTCTTGATGACACCGTTGCCATCCACCACCAATCAGGCTCAGGTACTTAACGTGTTCATTAACGCAGTCGCACAGACTCCTTCCTCCCTTCTGGAAGTCTACAAAGACCGCACTGGTGTCCTCAATTTCGTGTCTACTATTAAAAACTACCAAGCCGACTTGCACAAAAAATTGCAACTTGCATCTGCCATGGACTTATCGAGAAGAAGCGTGTCCAGCGCACGTTATTTCGACCAACTGTCCACAGCACCTTCTCCTACCTACTCTCAACACTATACACCCATGAGAAACACGAGCACGCAGTCGGACAATAGCGTGTTCAGTACCAACATGGAACAGTCTTCACCCATCACACCACAGATCTACAGCTTCGGCCAATACCCCAACGACGGCAGCGCTTGCGGCAGTGCATGTGGTAGCACGTTAAGTGTCAACAGCATTACAAACAAGAACACCTACGATCAACAACAGCAGGATGATAAGGAAAATCAGATGGTAAAACATCAGATTCCACCAAGGGCGAAATTCTTGGGCAATGGCATGTTCGCTTCGCCTAGTGGTACCGTAAACAGTGCCAATTCCAGCAACAGATCTTCCATAATATCACTGGCAATTGGCAATGTAAATACTATGGCGTAATGACCTAAAACAACATTATATAATTTTTGCACAGTGTTCAAGTATAGAATAAGGATTATTTCGTTTAGCCGTTTGATAATTTGTTAGTAAAAAGGTTTTTCGTTTTGCTGCAAGGGTGCGCGTGAAAACGATTGTTTACATTAGAAACGAAACTAAACAGGATAGGATTCGATTGTTTATTATAAAGATGAATATTGTCAAAAAAATACGTCATAAATCAAGATGCCAAGTTTGCATAACGGCTACGGTTTTATTGCTGTAGATTAAGTATCACATACCCATTATCTTACAGTTTCCAATTTAGGTTACAGCTATGAAATGATAACTATTTTGATTCAACTATTCTTGTACATGCAAGAGGGAGCCGAAAGACGGGCTCAAATAACACTTCCCGTAGCAAAAAAATAGGTTCAATGGATACTTGGTTACAACGAACTTAATGATAGAAAACTACTGATATTAACAGCAAGATTATTGTGCCTAAGGTTTCCTTACTTAAGAATCCGTCCCATCAACAAAAGGAAGCCCATGGTAAGGAAAATAAAGAAACTGGTGGTCATTATTACACGTGCTGTCTTGTAGATATATCTGCTCCTTTATTTTTGTATATTTTCTTCAAATTTTAATGCGGTTCATTTTAAGATTCAGTAGTAATTTTAATCCCAATGGAAGTTCCCTAAGAACTAGAATGAGCGACGCTAGATGTATTCAAATTTTTTAGTAGGGTTTTCATTATTTGAGCGGGATAGGAGCATTACTTTCTTCTTCAGAACTCTTCTTAACACTCGTGTGTGTAACAATGACGCGAAGCACGGAGAGGATAGCTTGGATGACACGGCTTTTCAAAGACTATCACAGCACTGTTAAAAATTAGAGAGTTAATGACAAACTGCCTGCTTTCTGAACGTGTTCCCCCCTTCGTATTTTCACAACGGGGGTCTACCAAACGTTTAAGTTAAGTATCAGGACAGCCTCGAAAAGGCGCAACTTATGCACGAATATATGCACCACCGGAAAAAATAGTAGTTATGATTAAAAAGAAAGAAGCATGCTATATTCTCATAAAATTTGTAGCAAATATATAATATTCTTGGTAACGCTGGAGCGTGGCCGTCTGCCCCATGATAAGCTACGAAATGAAATTTTAGAAATTTGTATTTTTGAAAAGAAAAAAAATAACTCTTTTCCCACCTTCTCAAGTATTTCAAAGCTGTTCAATCTTCCTCAGAAACCTTCTAGAGCGGAATAAATAATAATAGATCTTTCCTCTACTAATTGTCGTCATTTATTACGAGGTTTCTCCAGTTAGAAACCTCGAGGCGCTGCAGTTAAAAACATCAACACGAAAGTACCATCGCGCTCCTAGAACTTAAACATTGAGAAGAGACACGCAAAGCTCGATTAAACAAACAGTTCCTCTACTATTCTGTAATCAAGTGATGAAATTATCAATCGTGTCTGTGCTGTTAGTTTGGCAAAGCTCGCTTGCCGCCGCTGCCAATTCTAGCGACCTTTATGGAACCTGGTCATCAAAATCCAATCAAGTTTTCACAGGCCCAGGCTTCTACGATCCTGTGGACGAGTTACTGATAGAACCTTCTCTGCCCGGCATTTCTTACTCTTTTACGGAGGATGGTTACTTTGAACAGGCCACCTACTTGGTCACTGGGAACGCCAAGGACCCCTCGTGTCCGTCTGCTGCTTTGACTTTCCAGCATGGGACTTACGATTTACTGGACAACGGCACCCTGATTTTGAATCCTATTCCTGTGGATGGACGTCAACTTGTCAGTGATCCTTGCAGCGACAATGGCACTTCGACTTATAACCGTTACAATCAAACTATGACTTTCGAATCCTTTTACGTGCAGCTTGATACTTACCATGGAATGTACAAATTGCAGCTATATCAATTCGACAAATCTCTACTCCAGCCACTATATCTTGCCTATAGACCCCCAATGATGCTACCCACGGAGACTTTGAACCCAACCACAACAGGAGGCTCAGCTACATCCACGGGTAACCATAAGAGGTCGCTTAAAGATACCGTGAGACGCAATCTGGAGAACAAGCACCGTACCAATGCCGTTAAAAAGAATTCTAAAGGGATCTTCAGCTCAGACATTTTCTGGTATCTAAGTGTGGGCATGATTGGGGTGGGTTCAGTGGTATTTCTCTCAAGTTGAACTAGAGGAAAATCGCTGCCCTAATTTAATTATCCTGGCAAAACAAGCCGGGCTGGACGTTTATACCGGTGTATACTTTTGATTACCGAGCTCTCTTCTGAGTACGTAAATTATGACTACGCCGAGAGTGCTTACAGAAATATTACAGCTTCAATTTACTGCTGATAAACAACTTACAAAAAGATCAAGGATGTCTGCGACCACTAGCAGTGAGCTAGACTCTCTCATTGATAAGGCAACTAGCGAAAGTATTCCACACGGGGAGCTGGACCTGCCCGTGGCTCTGGAAGTTTCGGATGTCGTGAGGTCTAGAAGATTGGCACCCAAAGAGTGCATGAGATGTTTAAAGAAGAGAATTATGAGCACGGGTGATAATCCCAATGCACAACTTTCATCCTGGAGGCTGGTCGATATCTGCGTCAAGAATGGTGGATTACCCTTCATAAGAGAGATTTGTTCAAGGGAGTTCATGGATACAATGGAGCGTTCGATCTTAAAAAACTCGGATAAGTCCGAAGTGGGATCACTGATCGCTAGAATACTCTATGAGCTGTATTGTGCGTTCAAGAATGATCTGCAGTTTAGCTACGTGAAGCAAGTCTATGACAAGTTGGTGGCTCGTGGAGTGCAGTTTCCGAGTGGGCCCCAAGATGGTAGCTCCCCCGTGGCGATGTTTGATTCACGTACGCCTGCAGATTGGGTTGATTCTGATGCGTGCATGATATGTTCCAAGAAATTTTCTCTTTTAACTAGGCGACACCATTGTCGATCTTGCGGTGGAGTCTTTTGCCAAGATCATTCTTCGAAAACCAGTGTATTGCCTCACTTGGGCATCTACGAACCGGTTAGGGTGTGTGACAATTGCTACGAGGATTGCGAGAGCAGGAAGCATTCCCAGGGCAATAGTAAAAGGAAACACCACGGGAAGAGAAAAAAATCCAAGTCCCCAACGTATGATGAAGACGAAGAGTTGAGAAAAGCGATTGAGTTATCGTTGCGTGAATCTAGATCGAGTAGCGGGCCGATAATCCCTGTGATGGTCCCCAAGGAACCTACGCCACCACCTTCACAAAAGCAAGAGGAGGAAGAGGAGGATGCTGATTTGAAAGCCGCTATCGCGGCAAGTTTAGCTCAAGCGGAAGAAGAAAAACGCAAAAGGGAGTTAATGGACCAGCAACAGCAGTTGCAAATACAACAGCACCAGTGGGACGAACAACAACGACAGCAACAAGAGCTGCCTCGTGTTTCTTTTGATGTAACATCATCGGAAGAGGAAGACATTCACCTGTTTGCATCCTTAGTCGAAAGGATGAAGGGTCAATCCGCCGCCGAAATTCTGGAAGATACACAGCTGCAGAGGCTTTATCAAAAGGTAATTGGCTCAAGGCCGAAGATAAATCATGCCCTCAACGATTCTGCTCAAAAGTATAACTCGCTGATAGACATGAACACGAAAATCTCCGACATTATGAACATTTACGACGATTTGCTGGAAAAACAATTACAAAGTATCAACTTATCAGAGCGATATACTGTCCCTCAGGGTCCTTCGGACCCATATACTTACTATGAGGAGATGCACAACCAGCAGCCCGCATTTCAACGTACGCCTCAGCCTTCCACAAGCCATCCTGAAATTGTTCCTAAGCATAATTTGGATGAGATCCGTGACCTACAGATGCCTGCAGCAAGGGCACCAGTTGGACGTGCCGATTTGGCCAACCTACCTGCAGAAACACCCTATCCAACTACCGAGGAAGAAATGGAAAGTCAGGCTTCTGTCCAAGGTTATGTGCCCAGTCCAAAATCGCAGCAAGAGGTTAATGCTCACGTTGGGACACCTTATCCGGTTGAAGATGAAGAACCAAGGGCTGTCACTGAGCGCCAAAGTCGCATAACTAATTTTGATTTTCCTTCCGTCCCGGCTCGCAAGGTTGCCCAACAGAAATCGGAACTCCAAGAATCTGATCCAATCACAAACACAGAAGCAGCTCCTCCAAAGGAAGAAGAATTACTGATAGAGCTGTAAACCTAGCAGCTGAATAGTGGAAACAAAAAGAATCGTTTTAGATATAAACGTATATATCCTTTTAACATTACATCATGTTGTATCATAAGGCAAATTCTTCAGTTTCTAATCCGCAGTCAATACAACGACGCCGCAGAAGCTCATGTCCATCTTCGTCGGTACCACCTGCGATGGCAGTACTGAAATTATGTTCGTGAGCCTTGCCATGTCGTTTCTCCCTTATCCTAGTCGTATATTCTTGTGCTCTTGTCTTCATTCTCATCTTTAACATCTCTTTTTGGTATTTCTTTTCACGCCGCTGAGATTTACCTTCCTCTCGCCTATGCCATTCAGCATCCAAACCTTCTTCACCTCCCCATTTATTGAATGCAAAATTCTCCACTTCACACCTGACAAATAGCTGCATTCGGGCAAATGTGCCAGAATGAGGGTTGGGCTTTTCTAGCTTATGAAATAAAGCATCATCATTAAGCTCTGACTCCGTTAAAAAATAATCTTCTTTGCACTCAGTCTTTGTCAGCAATGAATATTTCTCCGGCAATTTCTTTACACATGATTTGCAGACTCTTATTTTGAACACATCATCCAATACCGGATCCATTTCGATATTTATATTGCATTCGACACATTTCGGGGCTTGTGAAATGTGATCTGGTGGCGGCGCATTTTCATAGAGATATTTACGCTCCTGCTGCTCTCTCTTCCACTCCTCCAGCGTTTTTTGTCTCTTGGAACCTAAGGCATCGTCTTCGTCAAAGCCAGTGGAGCGGTCCACTGGATTGATATATCCACCGTTTAAATTTTGCATCGTGGAGAAATCGTACTCAATGTAATCTTTGGTACGAATAGAAGGCCTGATGCGTTCTAGAGGACGTTTTTGAGAATTCTCGTTAACCTGCGGTTGAGAGGGCTCTGACTGCTTTTGCACCGATGAAGCAGACGGCACTGTGGCTTGTGACTCTGTGACCAAGGACATATGCTCTTGAGCAGTCACATCTTGCGGTGCTCCTTCTCGTGGGATGACCCCGGATGCCCCTTTCGTTGTCTCATTTCTTTTCTCTATATGCTGTAGTTCTGCATCTTTCAATATACCTCTATTCCTTAATCTATCCAGAGCTCTCTTCCTATTAGCCTCCTGAATTACGTTAGTACATGACTAATGCTTCACTCCTTCATACACCTCCTACATACTACTCTGGCTCGCTGATCAGCATTCATCTCCGCCTCTTATTCTTGTCGCGATAAGTTGATCATAACATAATTTCTATTGCAAATCCGACTATATACCACATGTATAAAATAGACACTACATGTAAGTATATAATTTCCCATTAATACCCAAATTACCAACCTTCCATCGTATAATCGTGCTCTATGCTTGGTGTGACGCTTGTGATAAACTTCAAAAAGACAACCAAGTACTGATCGACACGCAAAGAATCGTCCAGATCGTCTTGCAAATCCTCCCAATCCTCTTGCTGTGTCTGATCATCCTTCTCGCGACGCTCTTCCTCCCTCCGTCTCTGCCTCACAATACGAACCTTATCAAGCAAAGTTTTCATCACATTGGCATGCTTACAAGGATGTATGGATACTGAGGGGACAGAGTTCTTGTAAAAAGGTAGTTTCTCTATAGTCGCTGTTTTCGTCCTGTAGTCTGGTGAAATATCCTCAAACATTTCCTGGGGAGTGAGGGGAGCGCCTGCACCACTAAACCCTACGATATACATCTTCGGGACCCTGTATGAAGTGGAATATGTGATATAGAGATCGTAATATCTTTCGTCTTGGTTCATCGGCATCTCCACAATGTCATCATCTCCCTGTATTTCCATGTCCTTCATCATTTCATCAATATCATCTACTTTCGTGGCAGCCTTCTGCTGCTCTTCCTCGCTATCCTTGACTGGTCGTCCTTCCACCAACCAGCCTTCCTCATCTACTTCAGGCTCCCTCTCACTTACACTGACCAACTGCTGAGCTCGTTCATTACATGGAACTTTGCGAGTCACCAGAAACTGCTTGTCCTTAGGTAAAAAGTCTCTATAGCCAATATCCTTGGATGGTTCATTCCACTTCCAAGTGGGAAACATATGACACAGGTAGTCACCAGCCTGCTGAAACTCCTCAGGTGTGATGTTACCAGTGGTCAAAAAAGTAGATTTATGGCTGACTGGAGTCAGATACTCCCTCCAGCTACTCAGTGTAGATCTCAGCATTCTTCTTAATATTGATTTTTGTATAGTTTGACCGCTTTTGTACTCGTTGAACTTAAAGTTTTAAGTAAGAGCGAGTTCTTGTAATAATAAACTTATTAAACTATTTGAAACAATAACACGAAGGTAAAAAGTAACATTTCAAAGGCATCAATGGCAGTGAAAAGACGGAAGCCCCACACCTCTGCTGATAAGAAGGCTAAGGAGAGCGACGAAAACACCCAAGAAGTTGGCGCCAAGGAGTTGGAAGTCCCGATTCCTCAAGAGTTTGCCAACAACAGGGCCCAGAGACGTGAAGAGGCTGTCCAAACGGTTGAACAAAAGAATTGGAAAACATCACGTAGGCTCGTATTCACACTAGGGACCATTGTAGGTGTCTTGATCGCATTTTATATGGGGGCAGATCATGTCCGTAACAACAATGGTGAGTTATTCGATAACTTGAGTATGTTGAACTTGGAATCGGTTCGAGACTATTTAGATGACTGGAAAGAAGTACTCCCACAAAGCGTGAGCTCCTTCATAGGTGACATGCAGAGTAGCTACAGCTCGGAGCCATTGCAAGATCTAACAGAGTCCTTCGCCGTAGGCAGACAATTGCGCAAAGAATTCAATATGACTGCCAAACACCCTGTGGTCATGGTTCCTGGAGTCATTTCCACCGGTATAGAGTCATGGGGCGTTGAGGGAGATTCTGAATGTGATAGTAGCGCACACTTCCGTAAGAGACTATGGGGATCCTTTTATATGCTGAGAACCATGGTCCTTGACAAGGTATGCTGGCTGAAGCACATATCACTCGATCCTATTACTGGACTGGATCCACCTAATTTCCGATTACGTGCTGCACAAGGTTTCGAGGCGGCAGATTTCTTCATGGCAGGCTACTGGATATGGAACAAGATTCTACAAAATCTTGGTGCGATCGGATACGACCCTGATAAGATGACTACGGCTGCATACGATTGGCGTCTGGCATATTTGGATTTGGAGCGTCGAGATCGGTTTTTCACTAAACTAAAGCAGCAGATCGAGTTGATCCACGAGCTAAGCGGTGAGAAAGTATGCCTTGTAGGACACTCGATGGGATCACAAGTGGTGTTTTATTTCATGAAATGGGTCGAAGCCGAAGGAAAGTATTACGGAAATGGCGGTGTTGGTTGGGCCGATAAGCATATTGATTCCTTCGTGAACGTTGCAGGAACAATGTTGGGGGCGCCAAAGGCAGTGCCCGCCCTCATCAGCGGAGAGATGAAAGATACGGTCCAATTAAATGCGTTAGCCATGTATGGTTTGGAAAAGTTCTTCAGCCGTAGGGAGAGGCTGGACATGATTCAAACTTGGGGTGGTATACCATCCATGCTCCCCAAAGGCGGCAACATGATTTGGGGTAGCATGAATTCCTCCGTGGAGGACACTTTAAACAACAACACTGCATCTTTCGGTAACTTCATCCGTTTTGAGAAGCTCAAAGATGGCGCCAATTTCAAGAAAAATTGTACTGTGGAGGATTCCATAGAAACGGTGATGAAATTGTCACCTTGGTGGCTGCAAGACCGTATCAAGGACCAGTACAGTTTTGGATATGCCAAGACTGAGAAGGAGATGAAGCAAAAGGAAAAGAAACATACTTACTGGTCAAACCCGCTGGAAGTGCCGCTTCCTTACGCACCAGACATGAAGATTTATTGCATCTACGGGATTCACAACCCCACAGAGAGGGCATACGTCTATAGGGAACAGCCCACGAATTCATCGCTAAACATCACGATCGACTACGAAAGTTCCAACCCGGTGTTTTTCACCGAGGGAGACGGTACGGTCCCACTTATTACGCATTCGATATGCCACAAGTGGGCCCAGGGCCAGTCTCCGTACAACCCAGGGGGATCCAACGTCACCATCGTCGAGATCAAGCACCAGCCGGAAAGGTTTGACATGAGAGGCGGCGCCAAAAGCGCGGAACACGTCGACATTTTAGGCAGTGCAGAGCTCAACGAGTACATCCTACGTATCGCGAGCGGCTCCGGAGACACAATAGAACCCAGGCTCATATCCAACCTGTCGCAGTGGGTCCAGCAGATCCCATTCCCCATGTAAAGATCTCGCTAAACTAAGAGGGATGTAATGGCGGCGGTGACGGCGATGGGATGGCGATAGCGACGGCGCAGACATACGAAACACGCAGATAGACCTACATAGATGCGCTGCGCGCCCTAGATTAGCCAACAGATGGGGGCGAAGTGAGATCGCACTTCTCGTTTTCCCTCCACGTCTTTATATGCTCCCTACGAGAGGCGCGTCAATAAGGTTCGTGTTCCTCTTCGCGTGGCTTTCTTTAATGGTAAAAGGTAAATAGTAAACTTCTCGTCATCGACAAATGGATTACTTGCAGGAAAAAGTTTCGAAGCTGCTGTGTGTGGCGCTGAACCTGTGGGCGACAAACCCAAATTTGCACTCGAAATCGGGTTTCGGTCCCTTACTGGCGCTCTTTTGTTTATTTGTTTACTGGAGTGGACTTCTGCATTCGGAGCGGTTTCCAAAGAGTATTCTACACATCCTATTGATTTAAAAGCAGTGAAAGAGCTTACCAGAGAGATCAATTATCTGTATGAGTGCGACTGTGAGTGCGTGTATCCCATTGAGAGCCCAGAATCAGCACCCGATGATGGTTCCAGAGAGTAACAGACTGCCCTTGGCTGAATTCTCCAGTTCTAGAATCAACCGCCTAGTTTCCTGCAGCAAAATGTATGACAAGCCTGCAAAGACGCTGCCCTCCATCAGGGCGCTAATTCACCACTCACCTTACGAGAAGAGGCCCCGGATGGCCCCTCAAGCTGCACCACAGCCCCCATGCATCGAAGAGATCGACAGACCAACGCTCAACTACAACGCCCTCTCACAAAAGCTGCGAGTAAGGCTACAATTCGCATACTACAAGTACAAGACCAACCAGACCACCGCCAAGTTTCGAGATCTAAGAAAGCAGAGCCAGCGTAGGCACTCGTCCACTCGCAGAGCCAAGCTACCCAAGCGCAAGCTTATGGTCTCGCATGGCAACTTCAGAACACCGGCCAAGACACCTCATCTCATCGGAGCCCAAGAACGAGAAGCACAATTGGGGCAGCGTCTCAGCTTTTGCGATGCACCCCACGACGCTGCAACCATCACCGCCACCATGACCGCTACAACGACTACAATCACTACGGCGACGCCCATGGGCAAAATGGGCAAGTTCCTCCAGCAGGAGACACCAATGAGCGTCAAGGCGGCCAAGTCCCTCATCCACTTGTTCACCAGCAACCAGCACTAGCTAGCATTTGCATCCACCACCAAAGCACTATTACAATGATGACCATCTCCTGTCTGCATGTGTGAAGAGCCTCGAGGATTTTGGATTTTTCCACAATGGGCAACATGTAAATCTGTAAACGAAAAGTGAAAAAAAAAAAAAATAGTTCGACAGTCCGGCGAAAGGTTCCAAACGAGCATAAAAGTAGCAGCTTGTGGGCTTTGATGGTGCATTGACTAAGTAAGAGTAGTCCTTCAGCTAAATAGAGCGAGTAACACATTGTTACTATGAGATGTTTCTTTGTATTTGCGATTGTGGCAGCCGCACTCGGTTGGTTGATGAACAGCGTATTCACGACTTGGCTGCCCCAGAACTACATCTTTGATGGCCAAACGTTAGCTGGGATTTGCAATGGCGTAATTGCAGCACACAAGGGTAATGACACGGAGGTTTTGCTCAGGGAAGTGCGTGATGCGCTTGCGTCTCACTACGGTCCTGAGTACATCAACGAGTACAAGCAGTCGGAGTGGATCTTTAACAACGCCGGCGGAGCCATGGGGCAGATGCTCATCTTGCATGCCTCTATCAGCGAGTACGTGATTTTCTTTGGCAGTGCGGTCGGCACCGAGGGCCACACAGGCGTCCATTTCGCAGACGACTATTTCACCATCTTGAAGGGCCAGCAGACTGCTGCACTGCCTTTCGCAACGGAGCCAGAAGTCTACACCGCTGGCATGGTGCATCATCTGCACAAGGGCGACGCCAAGCAGTACAGCATGCCTTCAGGCTCGTTTGCGCTTGAACTGGCTCAAGGCTGGATCCCCTGTATGCTGCCCTTCGGATTCTTGGACACTTTCACGAGCACGCTGGATGTCTATACCCTAGCACGCACTGTGTACTTGACCGCCCGTGATATGATCAAGAATTTGGTCCAGAATCATAAGTTTTAGCACATACAACCTGACTGTATAACAAACAAACTCACATATATCTCACGTAAAAAAGCAGAATGCTGCAGAATGAAGGGCTCCGCCAGGTGCAGGCGATGCTTGCTCCGGAGCAGGAGCAAGGCACGCAGAGTAGCGAGTTCATCCCGCATCTTTTCTACTCGTTATACCAGATTCGCAAGGACCCAAGTAACGCAAAGCAGCTAGAGAACTCCACGGGATTCATCAAGCACAGACTCAAGAATTGCAAGTCGCTCATCGCAAGCAATGACGAGTGCCGCAAACTGCTCAGCAAAAGTACTGAGGAGTGGCAGGAGCACATCCGCTGCAGAGAGAAGGAACTACAGGTGAAGCGCAAGATGCTGGATGACCTTGGTAAACGCCTCGAGCAGTTAAAGAGCCCATAATGCACGGCCACCAGCTGAGGCTACAAGGTCAATTGCAATGTGCAGAATCGTTTGGCATCGGCTGCAGCCACTAGAAGCGGCTTCAGGAAGCATTAGCAGCTCTATCATTACGTATTGTTACATACCTCATCGCACACGTTTCGCCGTTATGTGTGACGTTATTTTGTCGTCTCTTTTACTTTAAAAATTTTCAGCCAAATTAATTCAAAGAACTTGGACCAATGTTAACCCAACTGCAAAGTGATTCTAGTCGTAATTTAAAGGGCGTTTGAACAGAGGAGACATATTTTGCCGCCGCAATGACAACTCCCGTCAACATTACAGATTTCAGCAAGATTCCCTCTATGCCAGGCGTTTCTCCCATGACGCCTGACCAGAGTAAAGGAGGGTTCTGGTCTTCTAACCCAATCTCGAGCTTCTGCATCGATACGTACAGAAACGTGCATTCCCACAGACAGTCACTGGCATTGAGCAACCCTGGCACTGTGGAAAACTTGAACAAAGAGGTTTCCCGTGATGTATTCCTAACACAGTATTTCTTCACCGGCTTGAGGGCAGACTTAAACAAGGCCTTCAGCTTGAACCCTGCATTCCAAACATCGCACACTTTCTCCATTGGGTCCAATCTTTTGCCCAGCTATGCCCTATCGGCTCTCTTCGCTAATGACAACATGTTTATTCAAGGTAATGTTGACAATGACTTCTCGCTTTCCGGTAGATTGAACTACGGGCTGGACAAGAACAACGTGTTCAAAATGAACGTGCAGTTGGCCAATGGCCAGCCTTCCATGTGCCAGCTGGAACAAGATTATCAAGGTAGCGATTTCTCCTTGAACTTCAAGTCTCTGAACCCATCGATTTCTGCTAAAGGTGCCTTCAGCGGTGTAGCCGTGGGCTCCCTTTTGCAGAGTGTGACTTCCAACTTGTCGCTAGGTTTGGAAGTCTTGTACTCTAGAATCCAGGCTGGTTCGCCCGCCGACGCCGGTGTCTCCTATTTGACTCGTTATGTGTCCAGCAAACAGGACTGGGTGTTCTCTGGCCAAATGCAGGCCAACGGTGCTCTCATTGCCTCCTTCTGGAGGAAAGTGGCTCCTAGTGTAGAAGCCGGTATCGAGACCACATTGCAGGCCGGTATGGTCCCCATCACTGACCCCGTGATTGGTACCCCCATCGGCATTCAGCCTACCATCGAAGGTTCTACCACCCTTGGTGCCAAATATGAGTACAGAACATCTGTTTACAGAGGTACTATCGACGCTAACGGTAAGGTGGCTTGCTTCTTGGAGAAAAAGATTTTGCCCACTTTGTCCGTGCTATTCTGTGGTGAGATCGATCATTTCAAGTCTGAGAGCAAATTGGGTTGCGGTCTACAGTTTGAAACAGCTGGTAATGAAGAATTATTAATGATGCAGCAAGGTTTGGATGCCAATGGTAACCCATTGCAATTACCACCTCAGTGATCATGCCATTTACAACTGTACATATTTTTTGTCAATAGTAGCCAACCCTTTATGAAAAAGAAAACTGTTTGCAATTAAACAGAGCTGGTATTGCCAATGAAAGAAGTAGTGATACTTCTGAGTAGTTGTGCAAATATGCTTGGCGATATGTAACAATACAATATGTTTATATGACCAAGTGACTCTTGTTAAATTCATCCAGCGTCCTGGAAGAGAATAATGATAGCTGCTGCTAAATTCTGAATCGATGATTTAGCGCGGATTTACCTCAGTATGAAGTTTAAAAGTATGCTTACATTGCTCTGATTTGTGGTATGGCAGTGCCTTCCCACCATTGTTCTTTTACCGCCAATTTAATTGTAATTCGCTGTTTGGAAATCATATTTTTAACTATGACTAGAAATATAGCGATGTCTTAAGAAGTACTGGCAAAACGAATTAGTATTCAACTGCAACAAACAAAAAAATCAACGAAACATAGATGAGCGAACTAGCGAACACTGAGATTGACCCAACGGTTGCGGCAGGATTGCAGAAGCTCAGCGAACTATCATTGAAGGATGTGGATTCTTTGAAGAGGGTGATCGAAGCTGAATTGGGGTCCAACCTTCAAAGATTGTCTGACGAGCATGCTGACATGGACTCCCCCCTAGTGGTCAATGGTTACCCCAGATCCGACATCGACGTTTTACAGGTCAGGTTGATTAGACACAACGTTAATGTATTACGTAACGACTTGCGCAAAGTCTTAGAAAGGTCCCATGAGCTAATCAACCAGCATTTTGGTGAATTGCAAGTCAAGACGAGACAAGAACCGAGCTCAGAAAGTACGATTCCATTCGCACGTATTACGGAAGTCGTCTCTGGTGGTCCAGCGGAACAGGCTGGATTCCAACTAGATGACCGTCTTATTTCCCTGGGCCACATTCATGTTGGCAACCACATGAAGTTGTCCAATCTGCAAAACTTGGTGATACAAAACGAGGATAGGCCATTGCCCGTTAAACTCATTAGAAATGGTCATACTATACATTTGAAATTGACACCGTCTCGCCGTTGGCAGGGCAAGGGCCTCTTGGGCTGTCGTCTAGCGGAGTTATAATGCGCCTGTCTTTCTCTATCCACCATGAAGAGTCGAGGTGAAGGAAATAACATCTCCGTCCTCCAATTCATATGCCTCGCCGCCTTCCAACTCCCAATCCGTATCATTGATCAGTGTGAGAATACCAGGTCTGACGGTGCCGTTCTCCACGAACACACAAACGTCGTTCGGGTTGCGAATCATGTTTTTGACTATATAATCTATCAAGTCGTGAACAGTGGGCATAGCTGGCTCTGCTATATTCACTTTGTGGATCCTTTGCTTGTCGAATACAACATCTAGACCACCCAAAAACTCTACCTTGACCGTGACCATAGCTATTTTTGTTGTCACTTCGAAGTTTTGATTAGTTCTTCTGTATGCGATGACTACGAACTTTTTTCACTGGAAATTGACACAGTAAAATGTACAAACTGAAAAACATCGAATATTCAATAACGTAATGGAAGGGGAAATATTATGAAACGCTTACTGATTGGGGAAGCGTGAATAATTATTTTGAGAAGCTTTCTTGTATTATATTATTCTCTACTAATTTTGCAAACAACGTCAGCGAGTTCTTTACCTTTTTTTTTTTCCAAATCTCATATTGTTTATGGAAGCGTTAGCATAGCAGCATCTTAGCGTGACATACACCTCAAAATAAACTTGCGCCACACCTTATGCCCTATATCGCATTTGTATCTTGTTTCCCCAGAAGGCACAGATACATGCGGCGCAAGCTCTCCCCTCACGATGCTGCCATAACTGATTCAAGCGTATGCAAAATAAAAGAGTCATCATTTGTATGCATTGCTTAAAGTTTTTGGATGAGTGTGATATAAAGCCCAGGTGCAACTATTGAATTTATTGACAAGCGCTGGAGGCTGTTTAAGAAGCTACTGATAGGCACTAGTTTTACAACTTTGTTTTGGCGAAACTCATAGCAACAATAAAGGCCTAATGCCGTACTACAGTGACCCCTCAGTGAAGTATAAGCCATTTCTGAACCCTGTGAAGCTAAATGACAGGCAGTGGCCCACCAAGACTCTGCAGAAGGCACCCCGTTGGCTAGCCACAGATTTGAGGGATGGGAACCAGTCCCTACCTGACCCGATGTCTATGGAGGAAAAAAAACTCATGCTAAGTAAGTTATGCGAGATGGGATTCAAAGAGATCGAGGTGGCTTTCCCCAGTGCCTCTAGTGTCGATTTCGAATTTACGCAGTATGCGGTAAAGACGGTACCTGATGATGTCTACGTGCAAGTTTTATCGCCCTGCAGGGAGGAGCTCATATGCAAGACAGTGGAATCGCTCAAGGGCGCTAAAAATGCCATTGTGCACATATATCTGGCGACATCAGCATGCTTTAGGGAAATAGTGTTCAACAGGATGTCGCGGAAGGAATCTGTCGAGAAAGCCGTCAAATGTACGCAATTGGTGCGATCCTTGACAAAGGATAACCCAGAGGCGCAGTCTACTAACTGGGTTTTCGAATTTTCACCAGAAACCTTTTCAGATTCGGACCCGGAGTTCGTACTGGAGGTATGCGAGGCGGTGAAGGCGGCATGGGGCCCTTCGAGAGAGGTCCCCATCATCTTCAATCTCCCAGCCACAGTGGAAATGAGCACACCCAACATCTACGCAGACGAAATTGAATACTTTTGCAGAAACATCTCGGAGCGCGAAACCGTGTGTGTCTCTTTGCATCCGCACAACGATAGAGGATGCGCCGTGGCGGCCGCTGAATTGGCCCAGATGGCTGGCGCAGACCGTGTAGAGGGCTGTCTGTTCGGCAATGGTGAGCGCACCGGTAACGTGGACGTGGTAACACTGGCTCTCAACTTGTACACTCAGGGCATCTCCCCGAACTTGGACTTCCACGACATGGCGTCTGTTATCGACGTTGTGGAAAAGTGCACGAAACTGCCAGTCCATCCCAGGGCGCCGTATGGCGGCCAGCTGGTGGTGTGTGCCTTCAGCGGGTCCCACCAGGATGCAATCAAAAAGGGTTTCCAGCAGTACGAACGAGACGTGGCCTGTGCCGGCGGTGCTGTCGTTCCCTGGCGGCTGCCGTACTTGCCGCTCGATCCACAGGATATCGGCAGAACGTACGAAGCTATCATAAGGGTGAATTCGCAGTCGGGCAAGGGGGGTGCCTCTTGGATAATCCTGCGGAGCCTGCAACTAGATCTACCGAGAGGTCTCCAGGTGGCCTTTTCCAAAGTGGCCCAGGATCAGACCGAATTTATGGGCAGAGAGCTGCAGTCTGCCGAGCTGTGCAGTCTTTTCGAAACGGCATACTACGTGGGGAGCGGCAGAGAAGCGGGCAAATACTCTTTGTTGGACTACGAGTTTTCCAGGAACGGGGGATCCTGCTTTCTCAAGATTTTCCTGTCCGTGGACAGGGCAGCAGGTGCAGCGCACGAGCTCAGCGGCGAGGGCAACGGTCCCATCTCCTGCTTTGTCAACGCGGTGAACTCCAAGCTTGGTTTGGACCTGGACGTGCAAGACTACCATGAGCATTCGCTCGGGAAGGACGCTAATTCCAAGGCAGCTACCTACATTTCCGTGTCGACCGCAGCCGTGAAGCAGCACGTTCAATGGGGGGTCGGCATACACGAGGACGTTACGCAGGCCTCCTTTTTGTCCCTCATCTCGTGCCTAAATTGTTTAGACCGCGACAACTACATATAAGAATAGTAATACTACTACTACTACGACCATCTATCGCCCGGTGCACTTGGCCAGAAACATATCCTCAACCAACCAACCACAAGTAGTGAAGCGGTGGCTCAATGGTAGAGCTTTCGACTCCAGTTAGATCCTGGAACTTCCGGAATTGGCAATCGAAGGGTTGCAGGTTCAATTCCTGTCCGTTTCATTAATTTTTTTTTTTCCGTTTTGTGCTCTCTGGAGCCGAAAAGCAAGATCGCATGTATCAAGAATTTCGTTGTAACAAAGGCAAAAAAGAACAAGGGCTTTTTTTGCTCTAGTTTCACGTAGGTGCGAGTTGCACGGTCAGAGTATGGCTTAAACGTGCTGAATTCTGTCTAGAAGCTTGAACACTGCCCACAGGCCCCAGAGGGCGGGGAAGCGGCAAGCAACACTGCCTGAAATTTAGTGTTATTCTTTTTTTTTTTTTTATTTTTTCATTTATTTTACTTTATTTTATTCGTTTCTGCCTATCATTGTTGTAGTTCTTTTTCTATGTCTGCAATTTTTTTGCTATGGGTTCCGGTCCCAGCAGCGACCCTTGGAAATGGGGTACGACAGCGACTGAAACGTCGGCCTTCCAGCTACCGTCTCTTGTAATGTGGATTGGCCGTCTTCCTCTTCGTCTTCGATATATAATTTTTTTTTTTCCCACTGACGTACTGTCGGTCGGACCTCTCCAATCGGACCTCTGCAACCCTTACAATCGGCGGAGACAGCCCAGCGTGGACAGCTGGAGCAATTCTTCCTGCCTACGCACGTCTTGCAAAAATTTAAAGGCCCAATGTGGTCACTCTTGTAGGTGACGACAAGGGGCGGCTGAGCCGTGAGTGCAATTGTCTAGACGTAGGCGCATGCAGGGGTAATTTGGTCCCGCCCTGATAGAGAACGGAAAACAAGCAGTACCGGCACCGTGTGCACTACATAAACAAACGTCAATGGGGTTAGCAGAAGGACTTCTGTCCTGATGCTTGCTGCAGTTGCATGCTACGTCCCCAGCCAGCTTACACACCGCAGAGATCAATGTACCGCGCGCCAGGACCACCAGTTTACCAGCAACAAAAGCCCGTCGTCGTGACAAGAGGCGGCCCCTGCTGCACCTGCGGAGATTGCGGCTGTTGCGGCACGCTGCTCAGCTGCTTGACGTGCTGCTGCCTGCTGGACATGTGCGTCTAGTCTGGCGGTGGGCCCCGCGAGTATTTTAAAATAGTGCTTTTTTTGTAGAAGAATTTCAAGTGTGTACGATTTTTTTTAATGAAAATATGAGCGTATTGTGTTTTGAAACCTGTTGTTCCACGACTCGAGCGGAGCCTTGGTGCTTATACAGCCATCTGTAGCTCGTCTATGAAACGGCTGATTCTGCATCTCTTTCTCCAGTTCTAACTTATCCGTGATAGTTTAATGGTCAGAATGGGCGCTTGTCGCGTGCCAGATCGGGGTTCAATTCCCCGTCGCGGAGGTTTCTCTTTTTTTTTTTTCCCACTTTCTTCCCGCATGGCATCAAACGTTATTAACCTTAAAATACAGTAATATATTGATTATAATGGTAATAGAAATAGCCGTAATTTGTAGAAATTAAGGAATATTTCCCAAACAACAACAGGTAGACATAGCTCAGTCGGATTTGATTCATCTTACCACCTAGTCGCGTATCTCTGTCTGTCGGCCCCCCTCCAAAATGCCCAGAGCTCTCCTGTCCTCCCGAAACTCAGCAGATTCTGTATTCTTACAGCCCTGGATAAATCGCACCGTCACAGGCGTCGATCTGCGTCTTGGCGGCACAGTAATCCAGCGGATGCCTCCCGCAGATATGGCCCACCCACATAGGAGCCCCATTGTGCTCTCCAACTGCAGCCATTTCGTCAAGATCACAAAATTTTGTAGCGTCGACCACTACCGCGTTTACGCCTTCATGAGAGATTCGGAGACCCAAATACTTAGTTGAGTTCACACCGACATGCGTGTCGGAGTTCGAGAGATCCCACCACACAAGAATCACTGCCGAGACCGTCAACTGTCTCTTTGTCATTGCAGAATGCCAACTGGTGCTCAGATCGCCTGCGGACGTGGCAGCCCACTGGAGACTAAACTCCGCAGAGCACGCACGCACATTGGTGGTCAATCAGGCCACAGTATTCGACTGGGACCAAGTAGAACCTGTACAGCGGTTCCCTCTGATGCTATAGGGTCCTCTCGACCAGCGCCTAGCGCAAACGAACGCTGATGCGCCCTGTAGACGTGTGTAATGATATTATTTTTCGACGCGGTGAAGTTTGGCGACCCTATAGCGAAAAGTGCCAAGCTGGAACAACTTTAAAATGGAATGATTGGTGCCAAAAATCATTGAGAAAGGGCCGTTCCTCCCTCATCCCTCCGCTTTTCAGATTGAAATGGTTTCCGCGGTTTACTTCTGTGATGGTAAGGGCAGACCGATCCTCTCGAGGAGGTATCGAGACGACATCCCACTGTCAGCCATCGAGAAATTTGCCCCGCTGTTGTTGCAACACGAGGAGGAATCAAACGTAATCCCGCCGTGTCTGAACCACGATGGGATACAGTATCTTTTCATCCAGCACAGTGATTTGTACGTGGTGGCGTTGACAACTTCGTTGGCCACCAACGTGGCACAAGTGTTCACGTTCTTACACAAGCTGGTCGAAGTTCTAGAAGAGTATTTGAAATACGTGGAGGAAGAGTCGGTCAGAGACAACTTTGTCATAATATATGAGCTGTTGGATGAGATGATGGATTACGGCATTCCTCAGATCACAGAGACCAAGATGTTGAAACAGTATATCACCCAGAAATCTTTCAAACTGATGAAAGCAGTCAAGAAAGTCAAGGCAGTACCAAGACCCCCTACAGAATTGACCAATTCTGTGAGTTGGAGGGCTCCAAATATTGTTTACAAGAAGAATGAGGCCTTCCTAGACATCGTAGAATCGGTTAACATGCTAATGAACCAGCAGGGCCAAGTGCTCAGATCAGAAATTGTGGGGCAAATAAGAGTGAAGTCCAGGCTTTCGGGTATGCCCGACTTAAAATTGGGTATTAACGACAAGGGGATTTTCTCCAAATACGTTGAGGGCGAAAGCAACCCTGTAACCACGACGACCGAAGGTAAGAAGAAGACGAATATAGAACTCGAAGACTTGAAATTCCACCAGTGCGTGAGATTGAGCAAATTCGAAAATGAAAAGATCATCACTTTCATCCCACCAGACGGCGCTTTCGAATTGATGAGTTATCGATTATCCATGCCCGTCAAGCCACTCATCTGGTGTGATATCAAAGTCCAAGTGCATTCACAGTCGAGAATAGAAATACATTGTAGAGCAAGAGCCCAGATTAAGAAACGTTCCATAGCGAATAATGTTGAAATTTTGATACCTGTTCCTGAAGATGCAGACACTCCCTCTTTCAAGTATTCGCATGGCTCCATGAAGTGGGTTCCCCAAGAGAACGGCATATTATGGAAGATAAGGAGTTTTGCTGGGGGGAAAGAGTATTCTATGTCTGCACAGATGGGACTACCCTCGATCAACGGTGCCGAGAAGCCCCGTGTCAAGAGACCGGTGCAGATCAAGTTCCAAATACCTTATTTCACCACTTCAGGCATACAGGTGCGTTATTTGAAAATTACGGAACCCAAGATGCTTTACAAGAGTTACCCCTGGGTGAGATACATTACACAGAGCGGAGAAGACTATACCATAAGGTTGAACCGTTGAAGTCATTCCAATTGCATCGGAAAAGAAACTATAATAACAGAACGAGAAAGGTGTCAAAGAGTTCCTAGTGTCTAAAGTGTACATATATATACACGTATATGCAAAGACATGTATATACTGGACGAACCGTGCAATAAAAAAAAAGTACGTGTCATGATGTGAGATAACCATTTTTTTTCGCCCCTCAGTCTTTGTCAAAGCTTTTGACAAGATCTAAAACTTCTTTCTTGCCCTCCTCAATACTGGCTTCTGGTGAAATTTTCACTTTCTTGTATTTTAGGACACCGTCTGCAAATACCCAGTGAGATCTAATAACACCTGCTTCAGCACTTTTCTTGGCACCCAACATACCCACCAAATGACGTTCAGGATCGCTCAATAGGTCAAAAGGTAAGCCTTGCTTTTCTTGAAACTTCTTTTGAGCATTGACAGGATCAGCACTGAGTCCAAATATAGCGGCGTGCTGCTTCAATTCTCCGTAATTGTCCCGGAACCCGCAGGCTTGGCGTGTGCATCCAGGGGTGCTTGCCTTGGGATAGCCAAAGATGACCACAATTCTGTGTTGTTTTGCCACTTCCCTCAACGATACTTCTTCACCATTCTGATTCTTTAAGGTGATGTTAGGTATCCGATCGCCGACCTCCAATTCTTTGGGCTCGGCTTCTTCAGCCTCTTCATCAGTGTCTTCCTCCTCCTCAGAGCCTTCGCCCTTTGCCTCCGCATCAGAGCTTTCTCCCGATGGCTCTGCAGAAGGCTCTTCCTCATCCTCAGAACCTAATGATTCCTCGGATTCCTCCTTGCTTTCAGCAGATTTTTTCGACTTTTTCTGGGGGGGCAAAGATGGGTCTTCCTCTACTTTAGACGCAGCAGGTTCTCCTCCTTTACCTGATAGCCTTGTAGAACGACGCAACACTGCCATGGTGATTCAATTGTGCAATGTAGTTTAGTTGGTTTCTTGCTTATTCGTTTAAGCAAATTTGTCCTTTCTTGTTGTTGTAGGTAAAGAGTTAGAAAAAAAGGGAAGCAAGCAACAGAAGCTTTATAGTTAATTAGCCCACAGACAAAAACGCAAATCCTCAACGAAATCGTATGTAATCATCGAGTATAAAATACAAATTGAAGTTGGGCGGATATGCTACTCCCCTCTCGCCCCCTATCGTGTCCATCAGTTTCGCTCATTTTCAATCCTTTGCTGCGGACGACGAAGCTGTGCCGTCGTCGTCGACAAAACTGTGCTCCTCACAAGAGCTAGATCCTTCATCGTCGTCGTCGTCGTCATCTGCACTGGCATACTGGTTGTCAAGATATTTCCCACTGGGAGCGTTATCCCTCTCGGCTTCGCTGTAAGTCTCGCGAAGGTTGTCATCGTCGCCGTCGCCTTCCACCTCAGATTGGGGCTCCGATTCAGTTCTCTCCTCAGACTCTACTTTCATTTCATGGACAATATCGAAGCATTCTGCTAACAATGCGTTTAAGGTCGCCTGTCCCTCTGGAATGTTACCATCCGAGTCGTAAAATTTACCGTCAACACGAAGCCCATCTAGGGACGCCAGTTTCATCTGGTAAGGGTACAATTCTCTGCTGTTGTTCACACCGCCCATTCTCTTTAGTGAAAGCAAACAGCGACGCACTGTGGACAGCTGGTTGTGCAATGGTTGCAAAGATTCAGAGACCGGTTCAGAGCTCTCCAAAAGCTTATAAATGATGGCGTAGCACCTGCGCAACAGGTATAAAAGAATAGATTGCCCCTTGTTATCTCCAGAAGACGTGGGGAACTTGGAATTGACACGCATACTATCAATTTCACCAAGCTGCTTCTGGTAAGTAAACAGATCAGTCTCTCTCAGAGTCCATCTCCTCGTGATGAGCAGGTTCTCCAAAGTCGTCTTGATATCGATCAGCTTTGCATATATGGGCTGCAACTGAGGGTCTAGTTCGATACCACCATCCTTTTGGTGCGACAAGTCGCTGAGCAAGTCGTTACAATCGTCCAAGAGACCGTTCAGCACATTTTGTCCCTTGTCAGCGACTTTACCAGTCTCCAGCGACTTGAACTTACCGTTATCGTCTCTATGCGACTCTACTTCGACGAGCTCCTTTCTCAAATGGTCAACTTTGGCGCCCACGTTCTGTGGTGAAATGACGTGCTTATCCTCCAGCTCCTTCTGCGCAGAGATAGACACAGTAGTGTCCTTGGCTGATGCTGCCAGAGAGAGCAGCTCTCTGCGAATTTGGAAAAGTTTATCCATAATACTGCTGAGACTTGGGTCGATCTCCTCCACTTTGGATTCTGTCGCATAGTACTCATCCAAACAGTGCTGCAACTTAGCTCTGAGCAGTAGATCTTCTTCGATCTTATTCTTTCTATTCTCCTCAGACAATGCCCTGTCGGCTTCGTCCATGTCGGGGGTATTCTTGACAAATTCCTCCTCTTCCTTAGCGGATTCGTTGTTCTGTTCGCAGCTCTTTTCCACAATCTTTTTGATCTCGATCAACCTTTCCTTGATGGGTCTCAAATCGTGCATCGTAAACACGTTCGACTCGTTCAAATGCTCTAGCAGCCTTTGCACAGTGGATAACGATGCGTAGGCAGCAGGCGCAGAGTTCTTGAGCCCTACAGTCAAGAAGCACAGAGAAATCAGCTGGAACACGTCGTCCAACACAGAATCGACTCTGTTGTGCAATTCAGCGCTGTGAATGAGCGTGGTCGCACTCGCAGAAGGCGCCTTGCGGTTGGTTTTCCTTATATTGTCCAGTTCTCTCACTTTGGACAATACTTGCCCATAGGTCGCCTGCACCTTCTTCGAGTCCAGGTATCGAGTTCTATTCTGCTTCAACTGTCCCAAGAAGTTCCTGATATCTAGCAAGTAGTTGAGGATGCCCTCCTCCTCGGGGGGGACACTCTGAGGGTGCTGTGTGTTGGAAGGGTACTGAACCGACATTCACACTCTAATTCTTCGAAACTACCTCTCGCAAATACCTCTTTTTCGAATCTCTTCCAAATTTATCAAACCACAGATGCTTATTCGAGTATGCCTCTTCGTATCGATGGTAATGGGGAATTCTGATTATGCTATTGAACACTGAAGAGCTCGTGAACACTGCCCATATGTAGGAGTATAGTATATGTGTTTTTCGCCCCAGCTGTTCAGGAGGTTTTGAGAAATTTTGGTCTGGAAATTTTTCTGCTTAGGGCGCGGTTTTAAGGGGTGAGGGCAGCGAAAACTGCGGGATAGTGAACTTTTAAATGTGCAACAGTCGATTTGTTACGCCAGGTGACTATCGAGGAGGTATTTTGGGGGCTACGTGAAGGCTGGAAAGCGAGCGGATCGAGGGGTTTGTTTTCACGATCGACCACGTACCAGGTAATGCGGCTTCTACCTAGATTTCTTGACCTGCGCAACGTCAGAGACGCAACTGCAGTGAAATTGGTTTGATTTGTAATAGCATTGGAAGAAAGTAATCCTGAGAAATCAACCACCTAGGTTACTGTTTTCTCGGTAACGCGCTACTTGAAGTCGAGAGAGCTGACGCAGTTCAGTTTTAATTTATCACTTCTCGGAAATCACAAAAATGCACAATTGGATGTGAAAAAAAAATATGTATGAATATTTAAGCCAGAATAATGTCAAAGATTTGGTTAATCTTTAACGCTGCCGTGTTATGCTGACAGCAGGGCAAGACACCAACGGTTAGGAAAACGACAGTGAAGGATATCTATATAATCATTCATGTATATATAGTGGTGCACGGAGTTTCGCGCCAGACTGACGTCGACTGCCCTAGTAGGGAGAGCTCAGAGTGTGTGCCAATGCAATAGTGATCACTTCAGAGGAGGTGCTTCAATGATGAGATACGGTAAGTTTCTGGGTCCTTTTTTCGAAAAAAAAAAAAAAAAAAAAACAGTGGATGATTTGTGAAAAAGGTTTGTTAATAAAGATTGATCAGAATGCCAATAGCGGGGCTACGGAAGCAATTGCCAGGCCCCGGAAAAGAGCAGCGCTTTTCATAGCTTTTCTGCCTGTACTCGAGTGCTATTCGCTCTCACAATCCGCAATAGAATCTCTGAAATAAAAAAAAAAAAAAATAAAAACAAAAGTAATAAATAAAATAATTAGGTAGAAAATAACTTACAGATAAAAAAGCCTGGAGCATGCGCCTCTTTCTTCGGATATTGAGAAATAGATGGGACTTGAACTCTTTTCGCAAATCCTTCTCTCGGGGGGGGGGTTTGCTACCGATTTACATCTATGTTTATCTATTGAGTGGAAGATCGACTCGTCCAGTCATAGTTTAACAACACCTCCATTCCTCCTGATATACACATTGATTCATATCAGAGGCAAATTCCGGAGATATGTGTGTGCTATGGAAGAGGGACGGTATCTTTTTCTCGTAGTAGAGAATCTGCCCACCTATAGGCGCAAGTCGCTTTATTTCAAGCCGATAGATTACTTGACATATGGCACTGTCGACAGTGAAATGCACGTAAAAGGAAAGTGCATCGCGGGTCGATCGTATACTGCGTAGACAAAGCAGGAACCCCGACTCATACCTAACATTCGTGCTATTATCAAATACATAGTTAAAAGCAGCTATTGAAAACAACTAAAAAAAATTCAAACGCTCTCGCCCAGGCATTCCGCCTAGACTATGCCAATCTCTGCGCTTACATTACGTAAATTCGGCGGTCCTCCATTGTTTATATTCTTTTCGCTTTTTTTTTTTTCGTATTATAATTCCCTCTCACCCTTTCAATCCTGTTCATCCGGATTTACCACCGTCAAAATCTTTGGATTAGAAGTTGATCCTGCCCGCATAACAGTCCCGTTGCTGATCCGTCGGGAATCATCAAAGGGGTTTATGCCCGGACCACTCCTAGACTCCTCCTCAAACGAACCTGAAGATGGATCCCGATTCAGCGATAGGATGGAAGAATTAGCCATGTGGTTAGGTTTGTCACCACCGAAATCCACTGGCTTGATAGCTTCCTGATATTCTTGTTCCATACGTTCTTGTTCACGACGTTTGTTAAAGTGTCTGATGAGAAACAGTAGAATCACACTGGCTACCGCAGCACCACCAACACCGCCCACAACACCACCAACGATAGCCCCTACGTTAACGTGTTTCTTGTTCTTACTGTTACTGCTCTGGGTTGCTGTACTCGACGGCGCAGCACTCTGTGTCACAGTCTGGTAGATGGTAGAACCGCTCTGGGTGCGATAAGACGTGTCATAAACAACAGAAACCTCATCCTCGGCATTTGTTGTAGTGCTGGAGAGCACGGTCTCAGAAGCGCTATTTGGTGCACTTGTCGTCTGCGGCGATGTAGAGCTTCCAGGTGTTGCGGTACTCCCAGATGTTGCGGTACTTCCAGATGGTGCCTGAGTTGTGCTTGTCGGCGTCTGTGACCCACTTGTCACACCCTGAGTGGTTGACGCGGGTGCTGAAGTCTGTCCAGTTTGCTGAGATCCGCTGGAAGGTGCCTGAGACCCGCTCGCTATGTTCGTCGTACTGGCTGCCGTCGAAGAGGCGGCCGCCGCACTCGTTCCACTAGCAGGTACGGTCTCCTGCACTGTAGTCTCCACCACACTGACGACAGTGCCATCTTCCACGGCCGCATCGACGTTATTAATCACTTTCAAATGATACTCGCTCCCTAACGAATACACGGAGTAAGTACTGGACCCGCCGCACATCTCCTGTTTGTACCCGTAACAGTAGGCATCGCAAGAATCAGCATTATCACCAAGCGGAATCTCGTCACCGCAGTAGCATTCGTCGTGGTTCGCGAGTGCAAAATATTTCGATCCCTTGGTATTACACTTTTGGGAGCAATACTTGCTTGATTGGTGGTTGTATACATTTTCTAGCGTCCAGCTGGATGGAAGTGAGCTCTTACAACCCATATAGTAGTAGGCATTTGCTAACGTACCACTTGCTATGAGAAACGTTAGCAGATTGCTTAAAATCATGGCTACAACGAAATCGGGTTACCAAATGCCCATATAAATCGATCTGGTCCTGGAGAAAGATATCTGAGAAACTGATCTTCGTCTTGTTTTTCGTTTTCCTCTTTACTGGTCCTTGTTTTGAAATGGTCTCGAGAACAACGGACGCATTAGACAAGATTTCTGAGAGGAATTTTCAGAAAGTGCGCTTCGTAGCGAGAGATGTCAAAAATTTTCCGATCCGCGTCACTAATTAATTGAGCAGTAGCGGTGGAAAAGGCGAAGAGCACTCAACGAAGCAGTGAACGTGGATCCTTCTCCTTCTCCTTCTCTGCGTTAGATTTTTTCAGCTGCATTTATGCTACGTTTACCTGGCACTAACATCCATGTTTTACACTGTTGTCATCATCGTAATTATTGTTATTATTATTATTATTTTTTTTTAGTATTTGGCGTTTTTCTTCCCGTTAAATTGGGCCAGAGCGTCGCCGTCGCTTCACAGCAGAATAATAATGTGATTCTACTCTTGTACATTAGTCCGATACGCGTGCATCGCTCGTCTTGGTTGTTTTCCAGTTAGGGGTGTCCCGCTAATTGGTCTGCGGCGTAAATCACAGTAGTAGGAAAAAGGGGAGGGTGTGGCCACTCAGATTTGGCATGAAGCCTGAATGATAAAGTGCATTTGCATAAAGGCGCAACTCAGGACGAGCTTCGCATCTTCGAACTACGAATACGAGCTCACAGGTATCCGTTGAACATTTAGGTAAGCCGACTATAGCGACAGAGTGTGAGCCAAAAGCTGAGCTTCGATAATTACAAGCTATACGATCCGATGTAGTGTAACGGCTATCACATCACGCTCTCACCGTGGAGACCGGGGTTCGACTCCCCGTATCGGAATTTTTTTCCATCTCCGTACTGCTTTGACCAGAACTTCTCTTACAAGTATGCATTTTCGAATGCTGGGCCGTCCTGCACCTAGCTTCCCCTGCGCACAGGCTCTGGTCATTGCTCACTGCTTTAACAAGTCTTCCAAAGACTCGGTTTGTATCTAGAATTCTTGAAAAAAAAAAAAAAAAAAAAAAGCTAAATAGTCATGGCCTCAGTTACATTGTGAGGACTGTGATGCTCGCTCCCACTCCCACGCCCTCAGCATTGCGTTGGCTGAGTAAAAATGCACAAAATGTTTGTAATGGGCTCTATGCTTCCTTCCTATTGCTCGTTAACCTCTGCAAGGCTCGCGTGTTCGAACCCTGTGAGCGCGCAGATCTGCGTTTTCTTTATTGTACCTTGGATCGTTTTCCCGAATCACCTTGCGTCAAACCCCCCCCAATAAAACAATTTACTAAAGCTTCTTTCAACTCTTACTTCTTGATCCCTTCCAAATTTGCAATGCTTGAGCAAATATCCCCATCCCTCAATGGGGAATTTGTCGATGGGCAGGGCCGTGTAATGCAGCTCCGTGGTGTCAATTTAGACCCTAGTGTTAAGATACCAATGAAACCGTTCTTGCCCACTTATAACATCCAAGAGGATGAGATCTTCTACGGCAAAGCTGATCAAGTAGATTTTAAGGGCCATCCCATGCCACTATCCGAGCTAGAGGCCCACGTAAACCGTATAAGGTCTCTGGGCTACAACACAGTTCGCTATTTGTTTAGTTGGGAGGCATTGGAACACGAAGGGCCTGGGATATATGATTACGAATACATGGATTATGCCATTGATTTTTTAAAACGTTTGCACGAAATTGGGGGCCTGTATGTGTACCTAGATCCCCATCAGGATGTGTGGGCACGTTGCTGTGGCGGGTCAGGGGCACCTCTGTGGACTTTGTACTGTGCAGGGCTACAACCCTCCAGATTCGAGCCAACGGCAGCCGCCGTGCTTCACCACCATTACACAAGGGCAGGGAAGCACTATCCAAAGATGCTATGGCCCACAAACTATTACAAATTGGCTTGTCAAACGATGTTCACACTGTTTTTTGGCGGTAAGGACTTTGCACCCAAATGCGTTGTGAACGATGTCAACATCCAGGATTATTTGCAAGACAAATTCACCTCCGCGGTTATGGTTTTCTATAAACGTATCCTGGATAAGGCCCCTGAACTATTCGAGCATCACTGCATCCTAGGTTTGGAAACGATGAACGAGCCCAATAACGGATATTTGGGTGACAGAGAGCTCGGTGTGATTCCAAAGGAACGTAGCTTGAAACGAGGTCTCACACCGACGGCATTTCAATGCTTCAAAATGGGGGAAGGTATTCATGCCCATGTGGAAAACTACGATTTGACTATCTTTGGGCCTTCCAAAGATGGGACTGTGAGAGTGGACCCTGAGGGAACCAGTTGCTGGCTATCGCAGGAAGAGCGAGACGTCGTCGATGCCAGGTACGGTTGGTCAAGAGGTAAAGAATGGACAGCAGGACAGTGCATATGGAAACTGCATGGTGTGTGGAATAGCAAACCGGAGCCCAAATTGCTAAAACCCAACTATTTTGCGGAGGCTCCGACAGGCCAAGTGATAGACGACTTTTATTTTGCCAACAACTACTTCTTAGAACACTACAAATTGTTTCGGTCTAGGTTTCGAGCAATAGACTCCCAAAGGTTACTCTTTATGCAGGCCCCGGTGTTCAAAAGGCCTCCAGAGTTGGGCACTCACGATTTATTGGACGGCAAAACGGTCTGTTCATGTCATTTCTATGACGGCATGTCCCTTATGTTCAAATCATGGAACAAGCTGCTCAACGTGGACACTTTTGGAATTATGCGAGGTAAATACTCCAATCCAGCATTCAGTCTGGTCTTGGGCGAAGGCAGTGTTCGCAGATGTATTCGAAAACAGTTGAGAGAAATGGTAAAAGATGTGCATTCCGCTTTGGGCCCATCCGTGCCTGTATTCTTTACAGAAACGGGCATGCCTTTTGATATGAATAACAAGCGCGCGTACAACAATGGTGATTATTCTTCACAAGTTGCAGCCATGGACGCGTTGGGGTTTGCGCTGGAGGGCAATAATCTATCCTACAGTTTGTGGTGTTACTGCCACAAAAATTCGCACGAATTGGGCGACATTTGGAATAACGAAGACTTTTCCATTTGGTGTGAAGAAGATATGAAATTGCAACAAGGTGATACAAGTGCAAAAGCAGCCATTGACTCCAAACAACAAGAAAGCGCACCTTTTGCGAACCGATTAAAAATTGCTCGCATTACTGACTTACCAGAACCGCCATCAGTTAAAAGGGAGTCACTTGATTTTAGCGGGATACGTGCGTTAAGCGCCCTACTGAGACCGTTCCCAATAAAGATTGAAGGTGAATTTAAAGGTGCGGAGTTCCACTTGGCGTCGAAGAGATATACTTTAGAGGTGAAGGGTACTAAGCCCAACGCTCAAAGTTATGTTTTTCTGCCGAGTTACCATTTCCCTTTAAACCAATTGATAATTGACACATCTTGCAACCGTCTCACTTTCGATCCAGATTACGGAATACTCAAGTGGAACCATGGTGCAGGCAGCCATTTCTTAGTTGCTGGTGTTGAGGATGAGATCTCTAAAAACGATGACTGTGTAATTTCTTAGCTTTTAGGTGAGCAGTTCAAGTCTGATTAGTATTCGTACGTTTGCACGTCCGTTTCCTCGCGATCCCTTTTCACATTGCCCAATTCTTCTTTCATCAATTGGTTGACTTTTCTCTGGAATGTCTCCAGATAAGGCTGCAAAGCTGTCTTGGACACATCCCCACCATTTGATTCCATTTCGTTCTGCAGATCAATCAATCGGGGAGCATCCCCTGGTGTGAAGTGCTCATCTATCGGTACACAAACGTTCCCTGTTGACGGGTGGACACAGAATGGAGCCTTCAGCAAATGAATTGTCTGCTTTGTGACTTCAATATCCAGCTTTGGGTATAGAGTTGCCATCACCAAGTCCTCCTTGCACTCACGTAACCTGTGAGCAAATTCCTGCTTTTTAACAATTTTCAACTCTTTGGATGCCACCGCGTCGATATCCCCCCACTTTTCCTTGCTAGTCCTTCCTGGATTTTCTTTCCAAAAAGCGGTAAGTGCCTGTATCAAATTTTTGTCGTGCAACCCAGGTAGCAGCGTTTGGAAAGCATGCTCATCATTTTGCCAGGGATTCTGCTCTTCTAAAATAATCTCTGTGAAAAACGGCTTCAATTGTTCCAGCGACCTTGCTAAGTGTGGGTGATATGGCCTTTTCAAATTGAGCCTTTTATCTGTATTGCGATCTCTGACTACATTCACGTAATCCAGTACGTTCCGTCTCTGCAGGTCATTTAAAGTACGAGCTCTCTTGTCACTCACCCAACAGTGAGCACCACGCCTGCCTGAAAAGACCCACATAAAGGATTCATAACCAAAGTCATCTACAAGCACTGTCGCCATTATTTTCATCGCCAATGATATGAATTTCCAACATTTATTACAGACTTGAGCTCCCGAACAACATGTTCTGAAGGTGTCGTAATCATCCATATCGATATCAAAAATCAATTCTTTCTCGAGCGGTACCATTTCAGACTTCAACAGAGAGTCTCGCTCTTGTGGTGGTTTGTTGTACACAGCGCCAATTTCAAACCTATCGGGATTTGCTTTCACTATTTGGTTCTTGAACTCTTGCACACTACGGTAAGAGTTGTATCTCTTATAAGCTCCTGACCTAAAACTCATGGCAAATTCACGGTTTATGATATCTTTCCCCGGCTTTGGCGAATGGTTTAACCATGTAAATATCGGTTTGAAAGGATACACGTATTTGTAATAAAACTGCATATCAGAGTAACTGGGCGGTTTGGGCTTTGAGTTGGCCACGTCTTGGAGATTCGTCTCTTCATCAGTCATCTTGCGGTTATTCTAGCGGAATTGGCAGATACTATTCAAGGGAGCTTCAAGTTTGAATCTTGTTTCCTCAGGCTTATTTCATCTCATCTTGAAATTTGTTGACGCGTTACGCGAATGCCGTTACGGGTGATGGCGATTTGCGTAATATAACATTATTAATTTAATTTAGATGCTTGATACCAACGTAATCGCATCACCATAGGATATATTTATTCTTTTGATTGAGATCGTTATAATTTTTCAAACAGTATAAATCAGAAATATAGCGATAATGGTTTTCCCGAGAGGAGGTACTGCTCAAAAGTACTAGTAATACCCATACGGCCTTTCCGTTACCGATGTTCAAAGACAAGGTCATTGTTTCTTATTACTCTGAGCACGCAATACTGCCTCTAAGTAGAACTTTTTTACGGCCTCCAAATAAATCACTTTCAATTCATACATTTACAGACTCTCACGAGAGGTATGAAAGTTATATTTACTGTACATTAGTTCAGGCTTGTGAGGTGCAACCCATCGAAATATGAACAAAATAATTTTGCATGAGTTTATGTAAAACTATCCTCATTTATTGTATAGCTCTTCTCGGCGCCAGTGTGTCATCTTGGCAAGAAAATTTCCTTCTTCCCGCTTTCAGTCAAGGTGCCAACGTTAAATTTCAGAAATAACTCAAGACAGAAAGTTAAGTTTTTTCTGCTAATGAAGTATTTTACTGTTCTAGCTATTCTTTTTATTTTTTTTTTATTCCAGTCTAAAGAGTTTGTATCATATTGAATGATTTGCCACATTGCTAGAACATAAAAAAGGAGCCATCACTTATTGTAAGCTTTCTCTCATCTTTGAGACAGGTGAAAGCAAGACTTTGAAACTAGCATCTTAAAGCATCCAACTTATAACGGGGACTATTGTTGTAAATCATTTATCTGCGTTACCCGCACTTTTGAGGGTGGCAAAACATGAGAAGGTTAATGTTAAAGCGAACTAACCCTCCATATTAAGTGTACAACAATTGAGATTATTCTGTGGTCAATCTAGGCAGTTGAAGCTTCCAATTCACATCAATTGCTATCATGGATATTATATTGGGTATCCGGGTTCAGGATTCCGTCATATTGGCTACTTCGAAAGCCGTTACAAGAGGTATATCGATTCTAAAGGACTCCGATGACAAAACAAGGGAACTCTCTCCTCACAGTCTCATGAGTTTTAGTGGCGAAGCTGGTGACAGTGTGCAATTTGCAGAATACATTCAGGCCAATGTTCAGCTGTACGCGATAAGAGAAAACCTTGAATTGTCGCCACTTGCGGTGTCGAGTTTCGTCAGACAGGAGTTGGCAAAGTCCATTAGATCGAGAAAGCCATATCAGGTGAATGTCTTGATCGGCGGATACGACACAAAGAAAGAAAAGCCAGAGTTATACCAGATAGATTACTTAGGAACCAAAGTGGAGCTTCCCTATGGCGCGCACGGCTATGCTGGGTTCTACACTTTCTCCCTCCTGGATCGCCATTACAGAAGTGATATGACCACTGCTGAGGGTTTAGAACTCTTAAAGATGTGTGTGGAGGAGCTGAACAAGAGAATGCCCGTAGATTTCAAAGGTGTCATGGTGAAGGTAATTGACAAGGACGGCATAAGGCAAGTGGAGGACATGTAAGATTGCATTTTCTGCGGTTTAGAGCGTAAAAAAGCACTGCTACAGGGTGCTACATAACAATTATATATGCCATTATATTTCAATATCACGTATGTTGTCATCTGAGACGGGGCATCGCAAGTGCGAACTCACTATCAAGATCTATGGAGGTTTGAGAACAGTCATTTTAATATATGAAGGACTTCTGTGAAGTATTTTAAATGGGCCACATTGATGATAAATTGCGTGAAATTATTGGTACGGATGAAAAGTTGATTGTGGACTTCATTTGGGATGTGAAAAGGCGGTCTAAGAGTGCGCAAGATTTCGAAGTCATGGTCGATGGCATGGATGTTGGGCTATCGAAAAAGACGATTAGGGAGGTTTACAATGTGTTGGATGACGAAATGTCTCTCCTTCAAATCAAAGAGCAGGTTTCGGAACTCTTAAAAGCATCTGTCGGCATTGATGACGGAGTTGTTGTGGACTTTCTGTTGAATATCGCTAAAGAAACAAAGTCTAACTATGCCTTCTACGAGAAATTAGATAAAATGGACTGTGGAATCTCTCGAGGTGTAGCCAAGGAAATCTATACTATTGTTAATGGCGTGAACTCTGTCAAAATTGAAGATGATGATAGAAATCAATTTAAAGGCTTAGAACTCCCGAACAGAAAAAATGTATGGAAAGATCTTGAAAATATTCGGGATATCCTGCCTCGAAACTCTCTCGAGGAGACGCTGGATCCAGCACCCCTTTTAGGAAAAGTTTACCATGGTATAGTCAAAAATATAACTACGTTTGGATGTTTTGTTCACATAACGGGCACACAAGAGAAAAACTGTGATGGACTGGTCCACATATCAGAAATTGCAGCTCATCGGGTGAAGCATGCTCATGATGTGGTTTACATGGGGCAAGCTGTCTTTGTTAAAGTGATTGATTTGCGAAAAAACGGCAAGGTCTCACTGAGCATGAAGGACGTCGACCAATCCACAGGAAAAGAAATAGCTAGTGGTTCTAACAATATCACTATTGGTGAGAGAGGTAGACCTGATCAACAGACGCATGAAATTCATAGGCGCCCTCTTACATCTCCCGAACGATGGGAAATTAGACAACTAATCGCTAGTGGGGTGGCTTCCGCAGAGGACTATCCTGAATTAAACCAACCTAAAAAAAGCGATATGGAAAACCCACAGAAGAATACGCATCAGGATGAGGAACTCGATGTAGAATTAAATACTGAGGATGGGCCTACTTTTTTGAAAGGCGAAACCGATGAAATTGCAACGAAATACGAACCTCCAAAAATTGTCAAAGTGCCCAAGGGATCTATGAATAGAGTGGCTATAAGTGGTTCAACTCTCATGAAAGCCCATAGAGAGGAAAAGCTAAAAAAAAAGAAGGAGATTGAGCAAAAGATAAGAAGCGAACAGACGGCAGAGGATCCAACGACGGATAGCGCACAAAACAAGAAGAAACTGAATTATATGCGTCAACAACTAGCATTAACAGCATGGGAAAGAAGTAGAATTAATTCAGACATTAAATTCGGAAAGAAAACTTCCTTGCCAATAAGTACTCAAAGGAAATCCTTACCAGTTTATGCCATGCGAGATTCCTTAATTCGAGCAGTCAAAGAAAACCAATTCCTAGTCATTGTTGGTGAAACTGGTTCGGGTAAAACGACCCAAATTACCCAATATCTCAACGAGGTTGGCTTCGGTGAGCAAGGCATAATTGGTTGTACACAGCCGAGAAGAGTGGCTGCTGTATCAGTAGCTCAGAGAGTGGCAGTAGAATATGGCTGCAAGTTAGGCGATGAAGTTGGCTATACGATCAGGTTCGAAGATGTAACAAGCCTAAGAACTCGAATCAAATATATGACGGATGGTATGCTGCAAACAGAGGCTCAACTAGACCCAGAAATGTCTCGCTATTCTGTTATAATGCTTGATGAGGCCCATGAAAGAACTGTGGCTACTGACGTTTTGTTTGCTCTCCTCAAACAGGCTGCTACTCGAAGATCGGATTTAAAAATAATCGTTACGTCTGCCACGTTGGATTCCGTCAAATTTTCGGAATACTTTAACAATTGCCCTGTGATGCATATACCTGGTAAAACCTTCCCCGTGGAAGTGCTGTACTCTCAGGAGCCGCAAATGGATTATTTGGAAGCAGCGTTGGATTGTGTGATGCAAATACACATTAATGAAGGTGTGGGTGATATTTTGGTATTTCTCACTGGCCAAGAAGAAATCGACACCTGTTGCGAAGTTTTGTATCAAAGAGTCAAGAGTCTGGGTGATAGCATAAGCGAATTGGTCATTTTACCTGTTTATTCCGCGCTGCCGAGTGAGGTGCAGTCCAAAATCTTTGAACCAACCCCTGAAGGTGCCAGAAAAGTTGTCTTTGCTACTAATATTGCCGAAACTTCTATTACAATCGATGGTATTTACTATGTCGTTGATCCCGGATTTGCCAAAATTAATACCTTCAACTCGAGGGCCGGAATGGAACAATTGATTGTCTCGCCAATTTCTCAGGCCCAGGCAAATCAGAGAAAAGGTAGAGCGGGTCGTACAGGACCAGGGAAATGTTATAGACTCTATACCGAGTCTGCATTCCACAACGAGATGTTGCCTAATACTGTTCCTGAAATTCAGCGGCAAAATTTGTCCCATACGATTTTGCTCTTGAAAGCAATGGGTATCAACGATTTGCTTCACTTTGACTTCATGGATCCTCCACCAAGAAATCTACTGCTACGTGCATTAGAAGAGCTATTTAATTTGGAGGCATTAGGAGACGATGGCTATTTGACCAAGCTGGGGCTGAGGATGTCCCAATTTCCTACGGAGCCTACACTGTCTAGGGCATTGCTTTGCTCTGTGACAAACAATTGCTCTGAAGAAATTACTACTATCATATCAATGCTTTCTGTGCAAAGCGTTTTTTACCGACCTAAGGACAAACAGCAGGATGCGGATAATAAAAAGGTAAGATTCCACCATCCTTATGGTGACCATTTGACGCTTCTGAATGTTTACAACCGCTGGATATTAGCACATTGTACTGAGCAGTTTTGCACAAGTAACTATCTACATCACAGGCAGTTGAAACGTGCTAGAGACGTGAAGAATCAGCTGCATGCCATTTTTAGAAAATTGCAACTTCCCATTGTAAGCTGTCAAGGTAATCCAGACGTCATAAGAAAGACTCTGGTTTCGGGTTTCTTCATGAACGCGTCCAAAAGAGATTCACAAGCCGGCTATAAGACGATATCAGGCGAGACCGCCGTTACTATCCACCCTTCAAGCGCGCTATATGGCAAAGAGTACGACTATGTCATGTACCACAACCTTCTCCTCACCACTCGGGAGTACATGTCCCAAGTGACAGCCATAGATCCCAGCTGGTTGGTGGAAGCTGCACCGCATTTTTACAAGGTCTCAGATGAACAAAGTGAATCGAGAAAAAAAGCCAAAATAATACCTCTCCATAATAAATTCTCGAAGGACCAAAACTCTTGGAAACTGAGCTCCATAAGAGCATCGAGAGAAAAGGTATTGGGCGTTAAGCGATAGGAGTTTTCATTTTTGTTTTCAATTCTTTTTTTTTTAATTTTTTTTTTTTATTTCAATAAATCTTGGATATCGATTGGTACATAAAAATCTCAAGTTTTCTTCACTTAGAACAGCGCCAAGTAGAACAGACAAGTAAGATGCTGGGCCCATTGAACAATTTGCCGGCTAATGCTCGGGTTGGTGTAGTCGGTGGTGGCATTTCTGGGCTGACTTTCACATATTTCTTAGCTAAGCTGAGGCCGGACGTTACGGTTACTCTGTTCGAATCCCAACCGAGAACCGGTGGGTGGATTCACTCTCTAGATACCAGGGACAAAAATGGAGACGCTGTTATGTTGGAACAAGGACCACGGACGCTGAGGGGTATCTCTGATGGTACAGTTCTGATGGCGGATATATTAAGGGATCTGAAGCGACAATCTGTCATTCAATATGTGCGCAAAAGGTCGAGGGCAAACAGAAAATTTCTGCTAGATCCAAGTGACAACTTGGTTCAAGTACCCAATTCTATTACATCCTTTCTGAAATTTATTGTTAACCCTTTGAGCAAGGGATTGTTATCAGGATATTTTGGTGAGCGCATGAGAAGCGCGGCTGGTAGACCGCATGGAGATGAAAGTGTTCACTCTTTTATAAGCAGACGGTTTGGTAACGAATTTGTCTCGACCAATCTGGTGAGTGCTATCTTTCACGGCATATATGCTGACGATGTGAAGCATTTGAGCGCCAGAAAAGTCATGGGCACTATGGTCGAGTATGAGGCCAAGTACGGATCAATATTGAAGGGTTTTCAGAAGAATAAAAAGGCCAATCGGAGGAAACTCACCCCTTCTGGACTTACACCCATTGTCTCGTTGTACCAGGATGCATTTGAGAAGGACAAGTACGAATTGGCTAGATTATGCAAGGACTTCGGCAAGTACTCTATGATTGGTCTTTCTGGGGGATTGGAGACGTTCACCAAAGCGGTAAGTCAAGAAATTACTAAGTGGCCGAACGTCGAAGTTGTTACAGGCAAGCGAGTGGGTAAGATTACTTTGGGTAACTTGAGTAACCGTGTAGCGGTAAGCTTAGGAGGTGGGCAAATAGCAAGTGGATTTGATCACCTGCGCTTGACTACTAATCCATCTAGCTGGGCAAATCTCTTTGCACAAGAGAGTAAATTACTGGCGGAACTTTCAAGTCGCGCCAGTTCCAACACTGTTCTGTTAGTAAATTATTATCTGCCAAACAAGGACGTTCTTCTCAGAGAGCAGCAGGGGTTTGGATACTTGGTGCCTCAGTGCAGCGAGAATGACGAAAATTTGCTGGGTGTTATCTTTGATTCCGTGATCGAGAAGAATTATAAGCCCTATAAGCCAGTTTTTACCAGGGCCAGCTTCTTCAGGTCCAGAAAGAGGAAAGAGTACACTAAGTTAACCGTTATGTTGGGCGGCCATTACCTGAATCAGGACACGAATGCGCAGACGAAGGATATTACAATCCGCGCTGCGAAGTATGCTCTTCAAAATCATTTGGGTATTTCAATGGAGGATTTAGAGGCAGGTACGTGGAAGTTTGTCGCAGCCAAAGACTGTCTACCCCATTTTTTTGTGGGCTATAACGATTGGCAGAATCAATTCGAGTCGGAAATACAACAGACTTATAAGGGCAGGCTTTCCCTTGGTGGCATGGGATTTTCCAAGGGCCCTGGTGTGCCTGACGTGGTGACGGATTCCTTTCAGGACGTCCTGAAGCTCACAGAGGAGTGAGCCTCATTCTTGCGTATAGAGCGATCTTAAATCTCTAAAAGTTGGTGAAAATCTTAAAGCAGTAGACTAAGCGAGAAGATGTCATTCAAGCACCTTCGCAAGAACGAAGTTTTTCCCACGTATGGTTGAACCTGCTAAAAAGAAGCCCAAGCCAGGTCCTAACCCTCAGAGGACTCTCTATGTGCACAACCTGAGTGACCATATTGGGTCGCAGAGGCTTAGAACGCAGCTGTACCTGCTGTTCGCTACGTATGGGGAAGTGATTAAAGTTAGCGTCAATGTGAAAAGACAAAGGGGTCAGGCCTTTGTGACGATGCGGACCTTGGATGAGTCAAACCTGGCATTGCTCTCGCTGAATAATGAGTTGTTTTTCGGCAAACCTCTCAAGGTCGAGTTCAGTAAACAGGAGACAGTGTTGTTATGAATTTCGAGCTTATGGTTTTTAAGTGGGCATATCAATTGAGTGTGCATACCAGTGTTTATGGACCGGATGGCCAAATCTAGGTAACTACGTCTCACAGGTCTTGCTTTCTTGCGTAGCAAAATTGGTGCAACCCTCTCAGCAGGCAGACTTTCTCGTAGCAGGGCACGGGTAGGTGTGAAGGCAGTTTCAGTCATCGCTAGCCTTTACAGCGCCCCTGTATTTATTGTAAACAGACGCTGCACTTAATGCCGTATTGTGCAAAAATATTTAAACCTAGCATATGGATGAATGTACAATATTTTGCATGCAAATAAAAATAATGTTGTAGTAGCATTTTTTTCGTGTTCGTAGTACGCTGATGTACGCTTTGCAAGATTTCAACGGATATTTCTACCAAAGCTCGCTTCAAGGGAGATGTCGATGAGTAACATTCTGCTGAATACTTTACGTTTTTCCTATTTTTATAACGTTTTCAGAGTAGTCAGTAGCAGTATTCAATCAAACAAAAAGGAGCTTGCTGCACTTGAAAGTCCTTTTGTATTGTAGTGCTACCTTTGTAGTCTATTTGTATTTGTGAGTCACATCGTTACACTTGACGACAGTGCCGCCTAATCTCACAACTTTTCCGCCCAAGCACGGGAAAAGTTGTGAGATTTGGTAAATTATCCAGCTTGCTCCTACTGAGTTGTAGTCCATGAGGAGAGGAATCTCCCCGGTTGATAGCCCTGAACCGGAGCTGGTGGCTTCTAAACGACATAGGTTACCGATACCATTAGGAGTAGCGAGCAACTCGTCTCTTCCGGACGCCTCAGCCCCTCTCTTGTTAATGATGTACCCGTATCATAAAATAACATAATTAAGAAAGGCCCAGATAGCTGCGAATATCAAGCATCATATATATGTATATATATATTTTTTTTTCAAAACTCCTATAAATAATAATGCATGAAAGTACGAGTATAAAGGAAACAGATAAATCTTAGCTTCACCATTATTACTACTTTGAGGAAATAATAGCTCCACAAGCATATATATACAGTATTGTTGGTGCTTTAGTACAGATGATTTGCCAAGAAGCGCGATTTTCGCCGTATGAGGCCAGACTTCAATTATCTTGTCCTCTTTAGAAATTAAATTTAATACTTGATCTACTCTACCAGGTGCAGAATCAACTTTATTGCATACAGCAAATGCGCTCCCAGAAAAATTTAGCAAAAATATAAATTGAAATTTTGATTATAGTTTAGTTACTCGTACCACCTAATTTCTTTCACTCAAACAGGGCAGAAAGAAAGTGAGAAACGGCAGGAAAAGACACATTAATGTAACTGGAGATAAATTCAAAATATACGAAATGTCAGGTCACCAAAAATTTTTTTTTATCTTTTTTTTTTTTTTTTTTTTTTATTATTTTCTGGGCTTCAATTTAATTATCAAACAAAAGCGCAGGCTACTAGCCAACTTGCTCTCCGTACTACAAACGCATGCATAGTCACAACCTCTTGCAAGTTGATTAAGAAGCCAAGAAGACCAGCTTCGCCAATAGCGTCCTTATGGCCGAAAGGATTATTCTAAAATACTAATCACGTGTAGCTGTTTCCTCTATTTTTTTTTTTAAGCGGGGTCGTTCGAGAGGTCCGTCAAGGGTATATAAAGAAGAATCAAAAAGTCTGGAGAACCCATTTTACCATTAAACGAAAGCTACACTTGGGACAGTCGACGATATCAAAAATATGGCCAAGAATTCTGATTACTTTAGTCTAAGTGATCTGGTACAAGTAGACCCTACGTATGCTGAGGTTAAAAAACAACTCTCGCCCTTTGAGAGGGGGTCAGACGAGTATTTGCAGAAGTTGATACAACTGTGCCCGCTGACGCAGTACCACAAGAATTTTAGGGAAAAGCAGGCTTACGCGGTTCCCCATTCGCAGGAGAAGGGATATGGGCCCATTTTCAGAAGCACGCTTTCTCCGAAGAGGCAGGTCAGCTGTTTCGACATATCGCTGCCCAGTTTCTACCACCATTTCCTGCTTTGCACCAGACTGTGGCCAAACAACGATTGCTTGGGAATTCGCCCCATGGACCCTCAAACAGGAAAATACGCAGACCGATACGTGTACCAGAGCTATGCTGAGGTGGAGGAGAGATCCCGTCATTTGGGCAGCGGGATCATGTCTCTAGTCAACGTGAAGCGCTGCAAAGCGCTCAACGAAAATGACTTTATTGTTGCAATTTTGTCGTATAACAGGGTCGAATGGGTGCTCGCAGACCTTGCATGCCAGGCTTACTCGTTGACCAACACCGCCCTTTACGACACTTTAGGGCCCCAGGCCTCCGAGTACATCATGAACCTGACAGCGGCACCTGTCCTAGTGTTTACTAAGGAGGCCCTTTCTAAAGTGATCAGCATACTGAAAGATTTGAAATATGTCAACACGTTGATCTGCATTGATGACTTGACCGATTCCGAATTGCATATCTTGAATAATTCTCTGCTGCCCAAGAGGCACAATGTCAATGGCGAGGAAATATCCTTCCACTGTCTTTCGCAGGTCGAAAAAATAGGTGCCACGGTGCAGATTCCAACCATACCACCGACGCTGGAGTCCATCTACACCATCTCGTTCACGTCGGGCACCACGGGCGTGCCCAAAGGTGTAGTAGTACCCCAGAGGAATGCTACGGCAGGTTTGACCGGTGGACTGTCGGTATTCAGCATCGAGAAATCGGATGGCGAGTTTTCGCGTGACATGTGCTTCTTGCCGCTGGCACACATCTTACAGAGAGAATTTCTAGCATACGATTTGTCCACTGGTAGCTCTCTTGGATTCCTGCATGCTCCTTCACCCAACTACCTTGTAGAAGACCTGAAAGTGCTGAAACCTGACTACATCGTACTTGTTCCTCGTATACTGACGAGATTCGAGCAGGCCATCAAGCATTCATTGGGAAAATCGCAGTTCAAAAATGGTAAGTTCCCCCAAGCGCTTGTGCAACAGATTCGTGCCTCACTCGGGTTAGACAACGCCGCCTTCGTACTTACTGGCTCAGCGCCCATATCAGTGGACACACTAATCTTTTTAAGCAATGCGCTGGGCGTCCAAATAAGACAGGGCTATGGACTAACCGAATCGTTTGCCGGGATGTGCTACGGTGAAGATTCCGATGTCGTCACAGGCACAGTGGGGCCTGTGGGTCTCACATGTGAAGTAAGGTTGAAATCCGTACCTAGCATGAATTATTATGCCAACAGAAACAGTAAAGGTGAGGTACAGATTCGTGGTCCTCAAGTGTTCAAGGAATATTTCAAGAGACCGGAGGAAACGAAGGCCGCAATTGACGATTCTGGCTGGTTCTCCACCGGGGACGTTGCTTCTGTCGACAGCAATGGGCTTTTGAAAGTCATTGATCGCGTAAAGAATTTCTTCAAGATGGCTCAGGGCGAATACATTGCTCCAGAGAAAGTCGAAAACTTATATTTATCATCGTGTCCGCTGGTATCACAGGTTTTTGCCTACGGTGACTCCTTACGCTCCTTTCTGGTGGGTGTCGTGGGTATCAACGAAGATGCTGTCAAGAACACTTTGGCTCACAAGCACGGCAGTATAGCCTATTTGCACGGTGCACAACTGGCAAAGGCCATCAACAACAATGTCCACATTAAAAGGGATCTTTTGAACCTAATGAACAGTTATTCGTCGCAAAACTTGCAAGGTTTCGAAAAGCTGCACAACATCTACGTCGACATCGAGCCGCTGACCGTGGAGAACAATCTGGTAACGCCGACTTTGAAGATTAAAAGACCTGTAGCTACCAAATATTTCAAAGAAGTGCTATCCGCATTGTACGCACAGGGGTCTTTGATTAAAGAGGGAAAACTTTGAATCTTGGTTTATAACTTCTGAAATATGTTCTACATATTATAATTTTTATCTGATCATCTATCTGTCCAGGATTTTGTTGTTTACGTCGTAAAACAATTTATGCGCGCAATGGGAAGACAAAGGGTAATTCTCACTCTCGATCCTCCAAAAGTCTGAGACATGAGTGGCATTGGAGAATCACGTACGGAACTTCTCAACTGGTTGAACCAGCTTTTGAACTTGAACTATAAGAAAGTCGAGGAATGTGGCACGGGTGCCGCATACTGTCAGATCATGGACTCCATCTATAGAGACATTCCCATGCACAGAGTCAAGTTCAATGCCACCGCTGAATACGAGTTTCAAACCAATTTTAAAGTGTTGCAGAGCAGCTTCACAAGGCACAATATTGAAAAGACAGTGCTGGTGGACAAGCTGATCCGGTGCCGGTTTCAAGACAACCTCGAATTTTTGCAATGGCTCAAGAAGTATTGGTTGCAGAACAAAGACGAAACGCCGTATGATCCTGATGCCAGGAGGAGACACCGGCCAGTGGCATCTAGTGGACAACTCTCCGGAACCATTACCGGGCAGCCCTCTGGATCTCTAAACGTTGCCAAGAGGAGCAAAAATGTGCCCGGCGATAGGAGAGTCTCGAGTGTCCAGCTCACACAGGCACAGGGCCAAATTCTTCAATTGAACAAAGAGGTAGATGCTTACCGAGATGCCATGGCAGTGCTAGATCGGGAACGTGATTTCTATTTTGGCAAGTTGAGAGACATCGAAATCTTGGTGCAATCCTCCCAAGATCTGATTAACGAAGGTGTCTACAGTACTGACGGTGCAGAATTGAGCAAGTTCCTAAGCAAAGTGCAGCAGATTCTGTACGCTACTGAAGAAGGTTTCGAAGTTGCGGAAGAGGCTAAGCAGGTACCGATAGCTGAGACCGGCACCCCGGCACATAATTTGATCATCGACGAGGAGACGTTTTAATATTTTTTTTGATAGATGTGTATGTAGGTATTTACAAGCTAGGCATTTTTGGGATTAGGGTCCAAGTATTTTTCGAATGCATCATTCCTCTCCGGGAAGGGACGAGGCCCCAAGAGACGGATCATATCCTCTCTAGTAATGGCCTCCTTCGTGAGGAGTTCCTGTGCTACTTTATCGACGTTATCCAGTTTGGACGTCAGCAACTCCTTACATTTAGCGTGCGCCTCATTGACAATTCTTTTCACTTCCGAATCGATGTTTCTTGCGGTCCTCTCGCTAAAGGGTTTGTTGACCTGGAATCCACCTTCATCCTGGTCGTAGGATAGATAGCCGATTTTGCGTGACATCCCCAGTGAGGTGACCATTGCGTCTGCCATTTGGGTCACCTTCTTGAAATCGTCGTGGGCACCGCTCGTCACGTAAGGGAAATGTAGTTCCTCAGAGACACGTCCACCCAAAGCCATGATCATCCTGTGCTGGAACTGTTCCTCACTAATCAAGTACTGGTCACCGGGCAAATACTGTGCATACCCGAGTGCTCCCTGACCACGAGGGATGATGCTCACTTTAAGCAGCGGATCTGCGAATTGTAGGAACCAGCCGCACACGGCATGGCCTGCCTCGTGGTATGCAACGGTACGTTTCTCTTCTGGCGAAAGCACTTTGGATTTCTTCTCAAGACCGGCAATCACCCTTTCGATGGCTTGCTCGAAGTGTGATAGCTTGATGTGTGGGTCGTTGTGTCTTGCGGCGATCAAAGCTGCCTCGTTGCAGGCGTTGGCGATATCAGCACCGGCGAAACCGGGGGTCAATGCTCCGAGCTTGCCCGCCAAATCCTCACGTTTGGCCTCGGAATGCGTGTACTCGGGATCCAAGTTCAACGAACGAAGGTGCACCAGATATATGGCTTTGCGGCCTTCAATGTCTGGAGCATCGATCTGGATGTGTCTGTCGAATCTACCGGGCCTCATAAGTGCCGGATCGAGCACGTCTGGTCTGTTAGTACCGGCTAGCACGACGACCTGGTCCGAAGTGCTGAAGCCGTCCATTTCCACGAGGAGCTGGTTCAAAGTGGCTTCTCTTTCGTCGTTAGCACCGCCCATGGCGCCGCCTTTGCCTCTTTCCTTACCGATGGCGTCGATTTCATCGACGAAGATGATGCTGGGAGCCATTTGCCTGGCCTGCTCGAACATGTCGCGGACCCTGGAGGCCCCCACACCGACGAACATCTCCACAAACTCGGATCCTGAGACCGACAGAAAGGGCACGCCGGCTTCTCCCGCGGTAGCCTTGGCCAACAGCGTCTTACCGGTACCTGGCGGACCGGACAAGATGGCGCCACGGGGGATCTTGGCCCCCAGGGCGGTGTAGCGCTGTGGTTGCTTCAAGAAATGCACAAACTCCATGATTTCAGCCTTGGCCTCGTTGCAGCCTGCAACGTCTTTGAAAGTGGCCTTGATGTCGGTTTCCTGGTTGAACAGCTTGGCCCTGGACTTGCCCACGCCAAACATGCCACCGAAGCCACCGGGCCCAGAGCCGGATCCACCGGCACCGCCAGTCATCTTCTTTGTGATGAACCACAACCCACCTAGCAGGATGATCGTGGGCACGAAGGGGAACAGGTACTGCAGGAAGGAAGCCCTGTCCACGTACGTGATCGGGATCCGCTCGTCTGCCGGGATGCGCAGCTTGTCCTGAAGCGCATCCATCTGCTCCTCGAATACGTCCACGGAACCGATCGTGAAGGCCACGACCGGGTTGTGCTGGAACGCCCCCGTGATGCCAGACGCCTGCCCCACCGCCTGCGGCAGCAGTTCTGCCTCGACGAGGAACTTGTTCACCACGTACAGCTTCTTGACGAGCCCTTTTTCGAGGTACTTGGTCTTGAACTCCTGGAACGTGAGCGTATCCTGCTCCTGCTCCTGCGACGAGGCGCTGAGCAGGTCTATCAGCACCACGGACCCGATCGTCCAGTACATCGTCCTGGCAAACTCCTTGGATTTGAAATAGCCTGCCAGCCCCTCGGGCTGCTGGTCCTTTTTGTCGTTCTGATCCTTTTTGCCGTTCTGATCCTTCTGATCCTTGTGATCTCTGCTGCCACCACCACCTTCGCTGCCCCCCTGGTCCTTCCCGCTGCTCTGCAGCCTGGGGGGCCTGTGGCTGAACGCAGCTGGGGCCCGATGGCTGAACGTGGCTCTGCCAGGGCCACGCACCAGCCCAGCACTGCCATAGACGTTGCAGCGTTTCAGCAGCCCGAATCTACTACTTAGCATCTCTGTTGCTGCCTCCGTAAAAGTCTCTTGTCGTCGTCGTCGTCGTCGTCCTTGCCGTCGTCGCCGTCGTTCTTTCCTCTTCTTACTGGATGTGCGACCGTTTCTGAAGTACGTACTTTAATCGCACACTTGTCTTATCCTTCGTGTTCAAAGTTGCGCCAGCCGTAAAAGTTTGTCAGCTTCTCGAATCCAAAAGTCGAGCCAATAATAACAGCACAACGGGTAAAACGGTAGCACAATCACAACGACACAATCGAAAAAACACTTAATCACAAAGTAACGAAGCAGTGTGCGTGTGTGTGTGCGTTGCGACGTAGCGGACTACGACGTTCCTTATTCTTGCCTGGCCCCATTATTGGCTCACCAGATGTTCTGTGCCGCATAAGTGCCGTGGTGCCCCTGCTCATCCCTGCGAGATGCGTTGCGGTCTTCCACAACTGGAAGGTGTACGACAAGGAAATGTCCATACAATCGCGAATACTCGATGCATTGTCGGTTGAAGTGTGGAAGCTTCGACAGCCGCAAATGGTATGGATTAGGATCTACTGCGATTTACTATATAACGGGAATAATGGGGGGGATCAGGGAACAGTTGGGGAGGAAGTGGATGGGGCCGTGGGGGAAGCGTGAGTATGCACAACACCGAGCTGCCTTCGATACAGTACCTGCTGTCGAGTCTCGAGGAGCCACAGAGGCCGTACGTGCTGCCTGCGCTGGTGCTCCCGCCTGTGGGGCCCACCACGGCGCCCGCTGCGATGGCCACGCCGGCGCCGCTGGTGGCAGCGCCAGCGGTGCCAGCGGTGGCTGCGAGGGCTGCGGTGGCTGCGAGGGCACCGGGATCAGCCCCCATAACCACTGCCGCAGCTACCACGGCGCCAGCAGCGTCACCACGGCCACGGGCGCGGGCCAGGGCACCGGCGGCGACCGGGGAGGCCACGCACTGCACCTGCAAGTCTCGCCGGTCGTCGTCGTCGCACATCCCGAGGCCTCGCAACGCATTCATCCTCTTTCGCCAGCACTTCCACCACGAACTGTTCCCCAAGAACGAGGACATGCTCAGCACGCTGGGGTCGTTCAAGACCAACTCGGAGATCTCCAGGGAGATAGGCCAGCGCTGGCGCGGCCTGGCTCCCACCGAGAAGCAGTACTGGCACGACCTGGCGCTGCAGGAGAAGGAGCGCCACAGGCTGATGTATCCGGACTACAAGTACATCCCGCGCAAGGTCGAGCTGGAGTCCCGGCAGTGCGCCTTCTGCGCCAAGAAGCGCAGGCGTGCGTGATACGTGTACATTATTCTACAGAGTACGTATTTTTAATGATGGGCATCCAATTGCATCCAATTGCATCTGACGCAGTCGCCGTGCTTCTGCGTTGCCAAGTCGCAATTTCGACCTGTCCGTGTCCTAAACGCAAGGACATTCGCACTGTGTACTTTTTTATTTTCGTTTTTATTTTTAGGCAATAATGCTACGGTTGCGCCTGCGTTTACGTCTACGTGCACGTCTTCTGTCACCGCTGCAGCCCACGGCCAAGACCCAGGGCCAAGACCCACAGAGTGCTGCCTTCCCAACGGGCTCGAACAGACGTATAATGGGGCTGCCTGTTATCGTTGGCAAAATGTGTCTCGATATTGCGAAGACATGCAGCGAAAAAAATAAAAAAAAAGCACAAACAGAGTAAAAATAAAACCAAACGAAGACGGTAATGGCGATCTGGGCTGTCTGATGATGCTACCTCGGCGATAATACGGCGTCAGAGGCAAATGGCAGAAACCAGTAGGAACCAGCGGGAACGACAGGCGTGCGACGCAGGGCACAGCACAAGATAGCCTGCCCCGGGGCTGCCCGCGAGCATCGTCGCATATCTGTGCATATAAAAAAAAAAAAATACGGTCAGGGCGTGGGCCAACAAGACGCTGCAACAGCGCACAGGAGCAGGGCAAGAAAAGAATCCTTTTTTTCCTCTGCCTTTTTTTTTTTTTTTTTTTTTTTACTTTGTATAACGCAAGAGATGGTTGCACGGAAAAGCGGCAATGCAAAGAAAAAAAAAAAAAAAAAAAAAAAAAAAAAAAAAAAAACCAACAACGACGACGATGACCACAACAACAACCACTAGAGGGCCTCGTTACGCACTCCACATGCGCCAGATCCGCTAACTGCGGTGTGGCATGTCGCAAGATATGAAAAATTTTTCCACGTACGCAGGGCTCTACATCATTGCGGGTTTTAACCTTAATGGCATTTCGCGACCGCTCTTGACGTATATTCTTGCATTTCCCCATGCCATGCCACGCCATGCCTGGCACATCCTTAATGTCGCAGAGAGGTTCGGCGGTCATGTGCCTGCGAGCTTACGCCGTCGGCCTTGGCTCGTCTTGGGCCGTTGCCCTGGACGCAGCAGCTGCGGAGCAGCTGCTGTTGCGAAGCAGTGCGCCGGTGCAAGACGCTCCGCTCTAATGGCTCTTGCAGGGGGCATCCTCCTCCGTCAGAGACGAACGGATGCGCAGTTCTCCCGTTCAGCACCGAACGCATTGAGCCAGCTCCCGCGTGTAAGATCACGTTCAAAGCGGCTCCGCGTAGTGCAGTAGAAGCCTGGTGCTCTGCTCCAGGCGTTGCCAAGCACACGTTCGTGCTTGCGTGCTGCCTCGTTGGTATCCCTTTGCTTGATCGCATCTTTTTTTCAACTGTACAACAGCACGATATTTTTTTTTTCAGCTGAAAAATTTCAAAAACTCATCACGACGACGACGACGAGCCCATCGAGATGCTAAAGAGAGGGTTCAAGAGCTTCTCTCGCTGCCTGCAGCACTTCGACGACGACATCCTTGCCAAATACTACCCGCCAGAGCTCTTGAAGTCGATCAGATGTGCCCAGACTGCCATCCCTAGCGACACGCAGTTCCGAGTGTCGCACAACGTCGAGTTTGCCTCCGCCTACTACGACGACTTCTCCAAGATCGACTCGTACTGGGACTACAAGCCGGGCATGCCCCACCTGCACGCACAGCCTGAGGAGCTGCTCCAGAACCCCATCTACGACTGGTCCCACGTACAGCAGCCGTTGCCCGGCGGTCGCATAATGCCACCGGGCACTTCGCTGCCAACCGCCAGGGGCCGCAGCTCCAAGACGCTGGATGTGGCAACCGGTCTGAATCGCCAGACGGGCGTAGACGTCGAGTACATCACCAAGAAGCTCATCATGAAACCGCTGGTCATGAAGCGCGTGTCGAATCAGACGGCAAAGGGTAAGATTCCGTCGTTCTACGCTCTCGTGGTCGTCGGCGACCGCAATGGCATGGTCGGGCTCGGCGAGGGCAAGTCGCGAGAGGAAATGTCCAAGGCCATCTCAAAGGCCCACTGGGACGCCATCCGCAACTTGAAAGAGATCCCACGCTACGAAAACCGCACCATCTACACAGACATAGACTACCGCTACCACGGTGTCAAACTGCATCTGCGCAGCGCAAAGCCTGGCTTTGGTCTCAGGGTCAACCACGTAATCTTTGAGATCTGCGAGTGCGCGGGCATCAAGGACCTCAGTGGCAAGGTTTACAAGTCGAGAAACGAGATGAACATCGCCAAGGGCACCCTCGAGGCATTTACGAGTGCCCAGAGGACTCTAGACGAGATCGCATTGGGCAGGGGTAAGAGGATTGCAGACGTTAGAAACGTCTACTACTCGAGCTAAGCAAGTTTTATAGTTGAACATGTTGTAAATAGTTTTGAAACGCGCAAAGAACGAGACACATCGATAAAGAAGAAGTGAAGCAAAGAAACCAAAAAATGAGCAGCCTCAGAGTGCAATTGCGTTCCCCCAATGCCAAGACTCCCACCAAGGGTTCCCTGACCGCTGCTGGTTACGACATCTATGCCTCCCAGCCTACCAAGATCCCAGCCCGTGGTCAAGGTCTGGTGCCCACCGACGTCTCATTTACGGTACCAGAGGGGACTTACGGCAGAATTGCCCCCCGTTCAGGCCTTGCCGTCAAGCATGGTATTCAGACGGGTGCCGGTGTAGTCGACAGAGACTACACAGGAGAGGTCAAAGTGGTTCTTTTCAATCACTCCGACAAGGACTTTCAGATAGAGCAGGGCGACCGTGTGGCCCAATTGATCCTCGAGCGTATAGTGGATGACGCAAAAGTTGTAGTCGTCGAAAGCCTCGAGGAGACTGCGAGGGGGCACGGTGGTTTCGGCAGTACTGGCAATTAGTGCCTCACTCTATATGTATATCTGTATATATGTACATGCATCGTACGTATATGAAATTAACTCTCATTTCAACTCACTGAAAACTCTTTTACCCTCGATATACAACACCAGAAACAATCACAGCATGAGTAACCAGGCATTATCTGAGAAGCTAGATCAGACTACAGAGATACTCTCGACCAAGTTGGGTGAGCTGGTCAAGCTGGCCTCTCTTGACGACGATGAGAACGACCCTTCTTTGAGCGCTGTCTCAACAAACGGGCTGCTCATGGTCAACAGTCAGACCATGCAGCTAGTCAAGGGTGTGCAGGATCTGCTAGTGCTCACTCGCAGCATTCGGGAGAAATGGCTGCTCAACCAGATCCCGGAGCAAGGTGCTACGAGTGCCCCAGAGTTCGTCCAGGAGCCGGAAGAATTGGAGCAGTTGCTGGACCGGTGCATGCAAGAAGTGATAGGCGAGCAACCTTAGTCTGAGAGCGTAGTTTGAAGCCCCACTGGTAGTTCAAATTCCACCAGCACGGCCCTGTCAAGACTGTTCACTTCAGTGTGATCTTCTTTCACGTGAGTTTTGTGACGGACCCAAATTTCAAATATCAACAATGACTTTAATGCAACAAAGATTACAAGAAAGCGTCAAAGGAAAAGAAGTGGTGGCTAGACGTACAGTTTATGAGCATTGAAAGATCTAGCACGGGGTCTACGCCGCCCAGGCGGCATCATGGGCTTCGAATGGAAACGATCCCCGTCGATATGAAGCATGAGGACGCAGTGGAAAACAGAGAAGAAGAATACCATTTCAAATCTGCCTCGAGCTTCGAGAATGACGAGGATTTCAAGTTCAAGAGGCACCGCAACAAACGCAACAGTAACGTTCCCAGTCTTGGTGAACGATTAGACAATCTACAGGATGTCAAGAGAGCCAAATGGGTAGACAACTTCAACTCGTCCATGCCGCAGGCGCTCCCCAGGTCTGAATCGATGAGATCCCCAGAGCCATCGCAAATGAGAACTTCTCAGGCATCACCTTATATGCCGTACATGTACTATTATCCCATGCCCCCGATGGCACCTATGGCAATGCCTTTCCAATCGCCGCAAGTGCACGACATTCCCAATTCTTCGTTGCAACCCTTCTATCCACCTCCGCAACGCGGGCAGGAGACCCCACAGCTGCTACCGCCTCCTCATCTTTACCCTTATAACTTTTTGCATCACAATCAGGAAGCCTCACAGAATAACGAGCAGCGCACTAGAGAAAGAAGACGGTCGCTACAAGCTCGAAGAGGACGTCGGCTGTCGGTGTTGGCATCTAAGGATGAGGAGTCCATCGTACGTTCGCCACATAGGGATGTACCCGAGGAAGATTTCTACAGACACATTGGCGATACTTCATTTGGTAAGAGTCTGCAAATTCGACAACTATTCAATTGGTGTATTATTAGGGCCCTGCGCAACAAAGAATCACAACAGTCGGAAGTAAGAGACGAAAGTCCAACGCCTGATGGCTTAGATCCAAATAAAATTACGCTCGCCATCATCAAGGAGTTTGTCAACGATCTACGCTCTGGCAAGATAAATGTCGACTGGGAAGCGGAAGAGAGTGACGAGTACGAGAACGATGGGGAAGATACAGAATTAAGGGAGTTGTTTGCCGATGATGAAAGGGCACACAGGCCAACAAGAAGCAAGCATGCAGATCGACCACGCATGCCCAATGTTAAGAATGTCGAGAACGAAAAAAACTTGGCTGATCTCCAGTTGAAAATCGAGGCGATACGAACAGAGATAAAAGAGTGGGCCCAGCTGCTCGATGCACAAAACCCTGGGCACGAGTGGGAAAATCTGCGACAGCTTTCGCTGGAAGATCATGATACGTCAATAGTTCATCAGCAGGTAGATGATCAAGATTCCCATATCGATGCGCTTTGTGGCGGCCTCACCGATCGTATCAATAAACTTCAACTGCACACACATTTACTTGAATCTAGTGGCAAGGCACTCTCTGAACTCTCCCAGAAGAAGATTGACATATTGTCGTCGGATTTTGTCTCGGTGACTAACGCACGCAAGGTTGACGCAAAGAGCCTTCTGCGAGGACTCAGTAGCTCATTAGTAGAATAGTCGTGAGTAACACTAATTTTATCAGTTATTGTACCATTTTCATTTTTTTTTCTCTGTTTTCTTTATGATTTTCTATTTATTAAGGTATTTCCTGGCCAGTGCCCTGACTCTACAGTCGAATGCCGGGCTGGAGATTGGTTCATTAACTCTATAAAATGGATTCATCAGCGTCTTGACATATAATTCGTGTACTCCCTGGTAGAACGACTTCACCATGTTGTCGTCCACCTGCACACTCCCATTAGAAGCGTTTCCATGTATCATTACTAGCTTCATTCCTCCGTAGGTCAAATACGCGGTTATGGCCAGGCCGTAGAAATGATCTACTTTACCCAAGTAACAATTCTCAGTGTTCACCACATTCTTTGTCCTCAGAAAACCACCAGAAAGACCTCTGTTGCCATGATGAGCATTGGGACTGGTTTGCCACTGTAAATCTTCCACTATATCTAAGGATGCGTGTAGGATGAATGCATTCAGCTCTTTCAAGTTCTGCTGGAAACCTTGCTGTAATTGGCCTTGTTGTCCCTGTTGAGCAGTGAACTCGGCTTCGTAAATAGGATTATCCCTTTTTCCAATGATGGCAAAATACTGGGGCATGAGTCTATGCTTGTTTACCAGATGTCTTTACCTTGGGTTTGATATACTGAGCGCGCGATGGTTGTTGCCTTTGTTTTTAGTAAACTAACTTTCGTTTATATTGAAAACTAGGATTCAAGTACGACTGCTCTAATAATCGCTACTGGAGCAAAAAGAGATTCATCTTGGAGCCGGCGAGAGCCCGCAATGAAGTCAAAGATAGATGCCGGCACTGTCCAAACCAATACCCGTGAGTCCACCGATGGCGAGAACAGCGTCCCTGAGGACAAAGACGCCAATGAGGTTGTGAAGCGTAACAGGATTAAATTCGTAACTAAATTACTCATAGACAGCAAATATGGTCTTATGGACGATGTGAATTATAACAGGGGCCTTACAGAGCTCAACGATAAACCTGGTGTGGTAAACAGTGAATCCGGTCCGGTGGTGAACAATGGAAACTCCGAAACCTTTGCAGATAGGCCTCAAAATCATATTGGTAGTATACCGAGATCCACCAAGATTCAGGCTGACCGTGTCAGAATATATCTGGATAATTATTATAGCAAAATAGAGGGAAGTATCTCGATAGAAAACTCTGAGCATTTACACGAAGGTGTGGAAGGAGTGTATAATCCACTGCAAGTGATCAGGAACCGCAAAATCAAGAAAAAATACCATGAGTTGCCTCCGAGACAATTGTCCATGCAAAAACCGCCTTTGATTGCTATCTTGGAGTTTTCCAAAAAACCTCACAAAAGGATGCCTTGGTTTGTGGACGTAGCGGAACGGGCAAGTGACCTGACTTGGAGGACTTCTCACTGGGATGAATTAGTGGATCCACACGGCAATCTATGGTTTGGAAGTAATGGCGGCGTTTCGCCCATGGAGGGCGCGCATAAGCAGAAGCATGAACACCGACACCATCGACATCACATACGGCGCCCTCACCATGTCCCACGATCCAGTAGAAGGCCCAGTGGGTCACAGGATACTGTAGTAGAGGACAACCCTAAAACGTCGTTCGAGGCTCCAAAAATTCTTATAGCTAGTGAAGCAGATTCCAGCGAAAAGGACGACAGCAATCATTTAGCGACACATGAAACTACTGAACAAGACTCGATATCTGCAGAAAGCGACAGGTCGCGGATCAACAGGTTTGAGATGATGATTGGCAAAAAACCGAGGTGGTCGAAGTCGCCTCGTCGCAAGAGCCATGGGTCTGTGGATAAGTTGTCCGTGCCACTAAACTACAAAACTGCTTCGGGGGGTCCAAGATCACTAAAGCACAGTCCTGCTAGCACAAGTAGTGTCCTGACAAACCATGGAAGCTCTGTGGGGGGGAACTCAGCTTCCAGTGCGGAACTCCAACTGCAAAGAACAAACTTGCTTAGCGCTGTTCCTATTCAAAGGGCGCGTAATCCCGCGCAGGATCAATCTGACGCAGAAGTCGCAGTGGAAGACGACGAAGATGAAGTAGATCTCCCGCGATCCATGGAGAGTGGCAGACAAGTTGATGAGCAGCTGCAAAAATACAGAAATAATGCTAGATACATCATGAGCACGTTTCGGGTGATTAGGCACAGAAAGATGACAGACGACATCATCAGGAAACGCTACGTTCAGAATAGATGCAAACCTCAACAAGAGGAAGACATGTCGGTAATTATCAGCAAAACTTCAGAGATGTTAAAAACCTACGATACTGAACTGGATAGGGCGCTTAACAAGGGTAACAATTATGCCTCTTCTCTACTCAATGACTATTCGATGCGCGTGGAAACACTGATATCTACCACGGATAGAATCCTCAGTGATATCAACACAACTTTGACGCTCAAGCTCAAAGTGTTCCAAGAGAACGCCGACAGGTTTGGTACACTTAGATTGATGAAATCACAGAAACTGACTAAAGCACTTTATCGTATGTTAGAATTTGTCATAGTCATGGTCTTCTGGTCCATCTGGCTCGTTGTCAGCATATTCAAGTACATCAAATGCGCCTTCTTTTTTACTTTGAAGTTGTTAAAATGGATGCTGTGGTGATGGAGGCTATATACGGGGTATACAGCCGCTAATGCCGGCCGGACTTTGTGGTACCCTCAGAGGCAGCTTCGTCTTCCAAGAAGATACCCCTGTCAGCTGCTTCATCCAGGATGCGCTCTCTGCGTTTTAGCTCAGTCTCGTAGTATTTCGTTTGGAACCTGAGCAGTTGCTTGTCTGCTTGGAACACGGCGCCCATCGATATCCACGAGCTGTGATAAAATACACGCACCGGCGTCCTGACATTTCTATATACCTTCGAAAATTTTCTGAGAAGCAGGGCGCTGGTGATACTAATTAACGCACCTTGAGCAGCACCTATACATGAGGCCACTGCGATCTTCATAAATGTTAGTACTGATTACGGCTGCATCAATTCTTACGTTACAATCATACCTACCTCCTTGGTGAGCTGTTTTACCGTCTGTGGGTCGTAGTGGATAGGCTGTACTTGACGTGGCATCGCTTTCTGAGCTCAGGAACTTTACAATAGTAACATTGGTCATACTAACTACATATGACTTCGACATTATAAGTTATGGAGAAGCGTCGCTTCGTACGTGCAAAGCTAAATGACCACTAATTATTGGTGTATTAAACTGCATCTATATAATGTATTACTGGTTGTCACCCACCGTGTAGTTATCTGCGCTTCCCGACCAATGGCTTCTTGCTGCGCCCGTCTTATTGGTGGCACCGGCGACACCGCCTTCGACTACGGCCAACGACTTGAACTGATTTAAAGTTTTGGTCAGGATGCCATGCGACAACTCATTGTAAACCTCGAGTTTTTCGACCCAACTGCGAAGAAGGGGAGCATCATTGACCGTCATAATAACGTCGCTAGCAATGTGTTCCATAACGGTACACCAAACACAGGCCAACTGCTCCAGGCACTTGTCGTAATAGTAGTTGTTACTAGCCAGCTGAAATCGGGGCAACCTGACTGCCATGTCGGTAGCCATATCTAAGAACTTGAGGGATTCATGCAGGTTGTCTACTCTTGGAGGGATGCGATCTAGCACACAGTCCACCAGGCAGTTTAAGAACTCCAAAATGTGGGGTTTCATGCGGATAAAGGCGTAGTCGTTTAAGCTGTTTGTGTCATGAGACCTGTTGTAAGGTATGCTTTCATGAAGTGATTGCAATTTCTCTCTAAGCAGAAGCTCACACTTGTCGATGCTAAAGTTACATACTGCCAACTTGTTTTGCACTAGTTCCTGAGACAACGGGTAGTTTTTCATCACTTCTACCAGCACATTTTGCAGCTGTTCCTTGTTCATCAACTCCAGTCCTCGGTGCAGTGGAAGAGGCTGTCCTCTGATAGATGCATGGTGAGGTCTTCTCTTGGACACATTGTATCTGCGAGCAGGACCACCACTGAGGTGGGCTGGCGCATCCTCCATCCGGCGCTTACATGGCTTTGAATCTGCTGCCCCCTGACCCTGCATCAAACTGGTCATAATCCTATTCAGCTTCCTCTCTTGTTCTCTCATTTGTTCTTGCTCCTGGCACTTGACCCCACTCTCTGACTTGAATCCCCAAGAAAATCCAGCACCACACACTGCTGTATTGTTTTGCTCGTTCATGCCTTTCAAAGATGCTCTAATAACTGGATGAATGCCAATCTTCTTAGTAAGTCAGTTTTGTAAAAGTGTGTTAAAAGCTTTTAGGCTGTGAGAAATCTTTGCAGCTCGGCCTTTATTCTAGAAAAGTACGGGATTCACGTGATTATGTTTGAGAGCCAGAGAGAAATGGATAGTCACTCCGTGAAGAGGCTCTTTATCAAGTTTTGAAGTTCCTTCAAAAGATTCTCCGAACGTCGGGTGGGCCCTGCAATATGTTACAGTGTTCCTTCTGCGTAATTCGGTTTGTTTCTGCAAATTTTCACTGTAAGGCTCTATGCGATGAGCTTACTAGAACAAATTCTGACAAATTTCAAGAGCATGTTATAAACCGTATAAAGACAAAAAAAAAGTTCCAAAAGGAGGCTCTGTAGTGACTTTTGGCTAATCATTTGCCTGCTATCCCACTCTGCGACATCTACCTCACGAAATGTCACAAGAGGAGCAATCGTTAGAAGGTTCTCAAGTCGCAGAACCGCAGCCATCAGAAAACTCGCAAGATGAGTTCATCCAATTTAACGAAGTAGACCAGGAGCTCGCTGCTGATGACGGGGAAGAGCCCATGGATGAAGATGATGAAATTGAGGATGACGACATTCCAGAAGAATCCGTGCAAATCGATTTGAGCAACAACTCAGTGACCTACTTCGACAAGCATACGGATTCTGTGTTTACAATCTTCCATCATCCATCACTACCACTCGTATGCTCTGGAGGTGGTGACAATTTGGCTCATCTATGGACTTCCCACTCGCAGCCGCCAAAATTTGCTGGCTCTCTCCAGGGACACACGGAGTCTGTCATCGCAGGTGGATTCAGCAGCGATGGGAATCTTTTAGTCACAGCTGATATGACGGGTAAAGTGATTGTGCACGCGTCCCAGAAAGGTGGATCCCGTTGGAAGCTTGTATCTGAATTACAGGAAGTGGAAGAAGTAATATGGCTGAAGTGTCACCCAACTATTCCAGGCATATTTGCCTTTGGTGCAACTGATGGATCTGTCTGGTGCTATCAAACCGATAGTAATGGCAGTTTGGAACAATTGATGAGTGGGTTTGCCCACCAGGAAGATTGCACCGCAGGTGAGTTTATCAATGTGGATAAAGGCGAAAACGTGCTGCAGTTCGTCACTGCAGCCACTGACGGTAGCATCGTTGGTTGGAACGGTTTCACCGGCCAACAGCTGTTCAAAATTTCTAAAGAAGAGTTGAAGGGGCTTGAAACTCCTTGGGTGACCTTATCAGCGGCCCCACCAAGTGGCAATGCCGCCATAGTGGCTTGTGGATCAAACAACGGTGTTTTGGCCCTGATCAATGGCAATAATGGGTCAGTTCTTCATTTGTCCACCGTGATAGAGTTACAACCAGATCAGGATGATGTCATGGCATCCGTAGAAACCATTTCGTGGTCTACAAAACTCCCACTAATGGCCGTCGGGCTGGTGTGCGGCAATATTTTAATCTACGATGTTGCCACTTGGAGAGTTAGACACAAAATTGAGCTCGAGGACGCCGTCACAAAGCTGTTGTTCGACAATGAGAACTTGTTCGCTTCCTGCATCAACGGCAAGGTCTACCAGTTCGACCCAAGATCGGGGCAGGAGAAATACGTGTGTCTGGGCCACAACATGGGTATCCTAGATTTCATAATTGTCAAGAGAGATGATGAAAATTCTACAAGACTCATTACCGCTGGCGACGAGGGAGTGTCGCTAGTTTTTGATATCCCCAATTGATATCGTATGTACACTATTTAGTAGCAGCCAACTTTTCCGCTAATTTTTCTTCGATCAGTTGGGACACCAGCAGGCTCAAACTGCTGTGCCGGTTGCTCATTTGATTCTTTAAACTGGTCTCAATCTGTTTCTCAATGACTTTGCCCGTTACATCCACTTCGATGTTCACGAGATCGCCCACAGACTTGAGAGGCATAACTACGTGGTCCTGAGTGTGCTTTATCATGCTAATATGGAATGTATCATCGCTGTCGATGGTCGTAACGGTTAATGAGGTACCATCAATGGCAATGTAACCTTTCTCCACAATGAATCTATTGAAATGAGGATTTCTTAGCTTGAATCCAAACACAATAGAATTTCCCTGGGATTGTCTGGAAACTATCGTGGCTACTGTATCGACATGACCCTGCACATAGTGCCCCCCAAATCTCACCTCTTGGCCCACTGCGCGTTCCACATTAACCTTGGCACCTTTCTGCCACGAGGAAACGTTCGTTCTCGCTACGGTCTCTGGCGAAATACCTACTTTGAAAGTATTTTCGTCGAACTCTGTGGCCGTCAAACATATTCCGTTCACCGCGATGGAATCACCAACATGACAGTCACCTAGAATAGGTCTGCAATCAGTAATGGTAACGGAGGCACCTTGGCCGCCGCTTTCGCTATCATCGTAAGTTTTAAAGTCTACGACAGTACCTATGTGCTCTACAATACCAGTAAACATGTTCTCTTGATCTTCTGCCGATCTTCTACAATGAAGTTGACTTTGATCTTAGTTTTGTCTCTGTTTTCGAGGTTATCGATGACATTTCTTTTAATAAGCCAAAACTTTCAAGAATCATCTCTGACAAATACACCCAATCTTTAAAGTACAGAAGGGCAAAATGGGCCCAGATTCAAGACGCATTGCACGCTACAGTGGTAATTAACGTGGTAGCATAAATATATTTGGTTGATACTGAGGTGTAGACCTTCACATCGAACGAACTTTGGGTGGATGTGCCGGCTGGACCAGAAGAACCGAATGTATTGACTGTACTCGCTGAATCGGCTGAAGAAGTTGAGCTGCCCGTGGGAAGGAATTCACTAGAAGCTGTGGTAATCGACTTTGATCTTGTCGCTTGGGAAGTGGTTGAAATGGTGTGAGATTTTTTCACAGTGGTGGCCTTTATGACTCCTGCCCCCGCAGAGGATGTGCTATTGTATGAACCACCAAGTGACGAAAGGCTAGAACTAGGCGACGTGGAATTTTTTTGTCCATTGCCGAAGATGCTTCCACTCACAGTCAATGGCTCGTAAGTAGTCCATGGCTCGGCGCTGGCTTTGACGGCTCCAGGAATCGTACCATCCGTTTGAATCTGCACACTGGCTTCCTGATTCCCATCGCTACTAAATTTGGCCTTTGCCAGCGAAACCTGGTAGTTATCCAAATCAAACACGACGTAAGCGTAAGACAGAAACACATCACCTAAAGTCCACGATTCATCATCGGTAGGCAGGACGCCTAATCCGCAGGTTGATCCACTTGTAGGCGTTAGAATTAATGTAGATAAGGGCACTGAAATTAACAAGTCGCCGAAATCAAAGACAAACTCAGTATCGTCGTCTTCGGAAGGACATTCCATGGTATAGACGCCATCGCTTTCGCTATAAGTAGCGTTTTCATTGACGAATTGAGCCATCTTGGCCACCATCTCCTGTGGTGCGGCCATTAGACTAGTTCCTGAATCAAGCAGTACTGGAGATTTGGTGTTGGTAAACGTCTCCTGGCGGTCTTTATTTTGGGCACCGATTCCTTGCAATGTCATCGCCAAAGTTGCTGGCACTTTGACAATGGTCGGATAGGTGTTCACCATTGGGAATGTATAAAGATTCCCCGTGTACTTAGACGGATCTACTGCTCCAAATAGAAGCGAGCCACTGTTCCCGTTAGGGTCATTCAGATACATCGAGTAGGCCACTGTATCGATTACACCTTGTTTCTTGAGCACTTGCGGAAAGTTGTCGTAGAATTTGTCTGGTGCTCCAGTGTAACCTTTAACAGATTCTCTCCTAGGGAAGCCGATGCCCAAGATACCTGAGATCTCTTCGGAAGCATAAAGAGCGACCCCGAATTGCATCCCACTCACGTTGGCATCCTCCGCTGAAATCTTATCCGTGGCCCAGTACCCGTCTGCAAAACTGCCGTCAGTGTAATTGATGAAAAATCTCCCAATTCCCAGGTTTCGGAAACTTGACGATGCATTGACATTAAATTCGGTCAAACCCTGGCAATCTACCGTGGTCGTTATAGGTTCACCTTCGTAGGTCTGATTGGACGTGCTGTTGGCACAAAACGGATTGGAAGAGCTCATCACCCAAGTGTCGGCAGAACCAGTATCTACGACTAAATCCATATTCTGTGCAGGATTACCAAATTCCAAGTTAGCCGTATAAAAAGAATCTTCCACATGTGTCATGGGTACCATCAAATAGTTGCCGCTGCGCTTGTAGAAAGGTGCCGCCCATGCTAGCGACACCGCGAAACACATTAAAGCAATAAACATCTCAAACTTTTAATAAATTTTTTTTTTTTTAGTATTTTTTAAATACTGCTTTTTATTCTCTAGTATTTACTGACGCCAGCGCTAACAAGAGCCGGCGTCACAACAATGGTGAATGGGGCGTAAACCAGCCTTATATAGTTCGTTGCTGCATAGCTGAGCAAAAAATGGATATCCAGAGTGAACGGAAAATCCAGTTTCAGCTCTAAGTTCAACCGCATAATTGCTGCATTAATGGCATTATGTAATCTTAAAAGGGTAATTACACGGACATCGATGCTTCAACTAGCTAAAACATCAGCTTAACAAAACAGGTATGAGGAATGAGATCTGCAATGCATTTTTGCAATGCATTTTTGCAATGCATTATTGCAATGTGTCGAGAAGCTTCAGGTGTTGTTGAATCTCCTTAATAACTGCCTTGCGTTTGAGCTTCAGTTCTGCCTTACGTTCGCCTTGCAAGGTGGTGATGTCGATGCCATCGAGCTCGATGAGTAACTTAAGTAGCATCTCGTTGTAGTACCTACGGTTGTATGTGCACTTTTCATCGCTGGGGTCAAATGACTCGAGCAACTTCAACAGACCAGGCTTGTATTCTTGTTCGAAACGCAACAAGACGTTGTCGATGTGTGATTCCTTGGTCAGCGGTGCCGACTTCAGCTGCTCGTCCATGGTGTGCTTCTTTAAGTCTTTAAAAGTGCTCTTGCGTGTAACGGTTCTCCAGAAGATCGCCGTCACAATGGCAGCAGCGCCTGTCAAACAAACCGCATTGTATAAGACACTCTGATCTGTGCTCCAGCTTTCTAGTTGTTGCATGCCATTTCTGTAGTGCGCCAGCAACCGATCCATGGTAGTTGAAGTCATTTAAAGACTGTCGAGGCGTGAGGAAGTGGTTGGTTGTGTTTGCAAAATTTTCAGATTAGTGATGAGCTTTGTTTACAACAACTACTTTAAACTTGCAAGATTCAGATAATAAAAGAACTTAAAGCATTAGTAGAGTCTAGCTTGGCGTACGCATTCTGCGGAGACTGTCATTGGCAAATAACTGTGTAACTAACTGTTTGACAACCATTAGCAAAGAGTGATTGTCTGGCTCATTAAAACACGACAGGAAACAGCAAGTAGAGAAGCTGCTATATACATGGACCTACCTCAAAAGTGATTACAGGACATTCCAAATGTTCCAAGGCGTCCTACACGCCCTCGATGGCGACTGCGATGGTGACTACTGCAGCCTGAGCGGATATCCGTATCTTATGACTTGTTTGTTGCAAGCCTAAGGGGATAAAGGTCAAGAAAGTAGTCATATCAAGGATTTCGTTGATTTCTTCAAAACTGAAGCAACGGTCAACTATCTCCCTTTTCAGTCAATATGTCTGATGGTGTCTCTATAGCTGAGCTTAAGAGGCTTAGTCATGTATTGATCGGTGACCAGTTAGCCAAAGTGCAGCTTCTAGTAGCATCCCAGCGACAGATCTTAGACGGGATAGTCCAGTTTGACCATGACAGCAAACTGAATCATTTGAAACTAGACATTTTGTACATGCTCTTGAACCTGGAGCAAGACGTGAGAGATGAACTGGGTCAGTTTTATGTGGATGTTCTGAATAAAGTTTACCAGATTGAAAGCCTGCCTGAAGGACTGGCAACCACTAACGACCCACTAACAAGCTATAAATACATGAGGCTAATCAATTTATGTCTGGAGAGCTGTGAAAGCTGCCTCTACCCTCACGCCGCGCTACTGCAAGAGGGGCTCGTACTTTTACTGCGAAGATCGTTGAAGAACGCTACTGATCCAACTAGTGTGGATCACAAGAAATGCATGGTGGAACTGCTTAACTTTTTTTTGCACATAAGCAAGAACCATATGTTCCAAGCGGATCTTTTGGCGCCTTTGCAGGCTCTTTTATTAGAAATCGCAGACAAGTATGTCCTCGGGATTAATTTCAAATATGTGATACGGGTCAAGACCTCTAAATCTTCATCTTCATCCGTCAAGTACAATCCGTTGAGTAACAAGGGACTTGAACTGAACAATACCATCCCGAATGCGGTAAAAATAGAGAATCCTCTAGATTGCGCGCTGTTGTCCTTTGGCCTAGCACTCTATCCAAATGTATTTGCACAATGCTTCCATCAACGTCGCTCCGGTCGCCACCGACATCACACCCCCTCTCTTTGGAAAGAAGTGCACTTTAACGTGCTTGTCTCTAGTCTCCTGAGAAGTAATGACATCGTTCTCAAATGCAGTGCGTTGAGTTTCCTTATGTACCCATTTTTCCACGAACCGCGTTACTGGCAACGAAGGCAGAAATTAAGACAACTGCTACCTTATTTGATCGAATGTTTCAATTACGATTGTCTTCCCTGGTGGTTCGATCCCTTTGAAAGGCTGAACTCCATTATCGAACTTTACCACAAACATGAACCCTTGAATAATCCTGTTATCTCGTTCTTATCCAAGACCAATGTAGTATATGGACTTTTGACACTTTTTTCACAATGTTTATCACTCAAATCGCAAAATGCTTCCTCCTTAGATGTATTGACCAAATTCATCAGATTGTCTGCTTCTTTTAGTGCCTTTGATGAACTTTACAGATCGCTGCTATTGGAAGAAAAACCTTTAATTCACCATTTGGAGAATGGCATGGAAAATCATCTCAATTTGCTGAAAGAATTTTTGTTGAACAGGCAATTAATCGTGCATTTGGAGGGAAACGGTGTGCTGGCGCTGCCACCGCTTTACGACAGCGAAATAACCATGGCCTGGTTGCTTCTTTTGAAATCCTTTTCTCGTAGCGTTACTGCCCTGAGAACCTCACTAAAACGGAATAGATTGGCTGAGCTACTGTTGGACTTACTTCGCACCACTTACAAAACGTCGCAAGAATGTGGGTTTGCAGGGAGCGAGTTTTTGAAGGCTGAAATAGGCATAATGGGTATCACTTTGGGGGGAATATGCAATTTTGTCGTCGAGTTTTCGTACTTACAATCGTTCATGCTGAAAAATGGTATTGTAAATATTATTGGTGACATCTTGACGAATCCGTCGTTCAATTGCAAACAAACAAAGCCGCATGAGAGTCATCATGCGGTCTTCCAGGGCATCTGCACAGACGAGGTCAAAACGAACGCTCTATGGGTTTTAAGACATCTCATGTATAACTGCCAGAATTCAGAAAAACTTGATCTGTTGACGAAAATACCCATGTCCACTATTCTCGACTTTGTAAACGATCCCAGCTGGCCAGTTCAAGAGCAGTGTTTCCAACTAATCAGAAATCTAACGTGTAATTCCAGAAAAGTTGTCAATATCTTACTGGAGAATTTTAAGGACATAGAATACCGAAATGATCCAAATGGTGGTCCGCCAATTGCCGTTGGAACTACGTATTTGTTCGAGTATCTGGCACGCAAAATGAAATTGCTAGATCCCGTTGACGTTGTTCAGAAAAAGACCTTGGAGGGTATACTTTATATCCTTGTAAATGTAGCGGCAGTCAACGAGAACAAGAAGGAGCTGGTGATAGAACAGGACGAGATTCTTGACATCCTACATGAGATTTTGTCAGAGTGTCCTCAGAGAATATTGCGCTACGGCAACGACAGCAAACTGAAGCTTGCCAGTCTGTGGGTGCTCAATAATCTTTTGTGGAATTCCACAATTTCGCGCTACACTCATTATGCACTGGAGGGCTACACGCCATCGCAAGAATCTGATTCGAGAGCGCTAATTCACCAAAACTCGCCCTTTTCAGGCAGTAACGACCTCGATAAGGCTGTAATTGACGATGAAGATGAAGAAGAAGAGGAGCAAAACGAAAATGGAGAAGACACAAGCGACACAAGCGATAACGAAGAGGAGTTTATCCATCACACTACATCAGAGGATCCAGCATCACTCCACGCCAACAAAGCCGCCATAGAGCGTTGCAAGAAACTAGTTAACATGGGAATGTATGACTTGGTTAAACAGAATATATTTGATGAGTCTCTATCAGTTCGGGAGAAAGCCAGGACACTACTCTACCACATGGACTTGTTACTTAAAGGATCTGTATGACGAATTTCACGTGTAAATCGCGAGCCAAAGTTTTTCTTCATTTTCTTTGTTTTTTTTCGTTTTTTTTTTTTTTTTTTTTTTTTCAACACACAGTTGTGGCTGACTAGTGACCGTGAAGATCGCTTAAGAGCATGACTCGAAATATATAAACTAAATATTATAATATTCGCTATACTTTTCTGGCCACCAGTGTACCGACGGAAGCCGTTATGAGCTATTCTACGAATCCCTTCGGGCTACCCACGGATCCCAGGAGACTTCCAAGCTATGGGTCTCCTGCGTCTGCTATTTCCTCGGTCCTCTACAACAACTTGAAGACCATCTTCAGTTACAAGACTTTTTCTGAACCTGACTTACTCGATGCAAGTTTTAAAAAATGGGTTTCCAGGGCTTCGAACGATGTCTTTTTCCAAGAGTTAGATGTGAGAAGTGGTGCTGGTTTGGCTCCACTTGGGTTTGCCCAAGGTACGAACGAGACCGTAGGTATCGTCGCACCAGGTTACGCTTTGCCATTTTTCGTTAATTCGTTGCAAACGGCTACTCGTGACGCAAAATTTTTGTTCAATGTAGGTGCTTTGAATTACGATGAGACGAAGTCTGCCATTGGCAATGATTACGTGACAGCTTTGAACGCTGCGAAACAGCTTGGTTTACCAGTGGTGACACCAGTGTCTTCTGACGAAGTTCAAGCTGTCTCGCTACTCGCCTTGGCATTAGCCAGTTTTGGATCCTATGGAGGTGCGTTAAACCTCTTCGATGGTGCGAACTACACAAGAGTTGTGTCACAGCTTAGAGAAAATGTAATCCAAGATGGGTTCTTGAGTAAGCTGGAGAAGCTTTTGCCCCATAATGCCACTTTGGATGATATCTTGTCTCGTTTCAACGATTTATCTGGATTGAAGCTGCAAAACTTTGAATATTTAGGCGACGATGATGCCGAGACGGTTTTCGTAACCTACGGATCCCTAGAGTCCCAACTATTTGCGGACGTCCTTTCTCAAAATAGCCAGAAAGCAGCAGTTTTGTCGGTGAGAATTCCATTGCCATTTGATTCAGAAAAATTTGTGTCTCAGTTACCAAGTACCACGAAGAGGGTTGTTGTTATTGGCCAATCTTTGGACGGGGCCTCTCCTACTTTACTGAAGAGTCACGTAGCTGCCTCTTTGTTTTACCAGGGGCGTAGAGGGATTAATGTTTCGGAGTACATCTATCAACCAGACTTTGTTTGGTCTCCTTCAGCCGTGGAACAGGTGATTGCATCATTTAGCCCAGGGTTCACTCGCGAGGATGACTCCACTGGTAAAAGATTTATTTATTGGGCAAGTGACAAGAGCACAAATATCGATTTGGCTTCGAGGTTAGTGCACGCTCTTTCTCTTGTGGACAAGCAGACTATCTCTCTGAGAACAAAGTTCGATAACGTAACCAACGCGGGTGTCTTCCAGGCTCAATTCACCACGGCACCAGAATCTGAGATAAGCGCTATATCCAACTTGGACTTATCTGATGTCGCATTTGTGGAAAACATTGCCATATTGGATAGCTTAGACGTCGCCTCTACCGTCGCTGAACAGGGGACCATCCTTCTAGTCTCTAGAAGGTCTCTCAAGGACCAAGATTTGAAAAAGGGTGAAATCTTTGGCAAAACCTTAGGAATTAATGAGGCGTTCCTCAGGAAGGCTTATGAAAGAAAGATCCATGTGATCATCATTGACGCTGATTCAATCGGTGACAAAGAGGAAACTAAAGGACGCACTTTGTCGTTCGTTTCTCAAGCTGCTTTCTGGAAGTATGCTTATGGATATGACACTGCCGAGAGCGTTCGCCGTGTTTGGACATCCGCGGGACCCGATGTGGAACTACTGGCTTCAGTCCTATCTGACACTATTTCTACTGCTTTTGATAATGATATCAAGGAGGTACCTACTGAAGCTTTCGAAGACATCATGAAGGACTCTGAAAAGCAGCGGGAGAGGGGTTCTGTCGATGGAAATGACGATTTGCCTGTATTCGTTACAGAGACATCTTTCACTCCAAATCCAAGCGTTGTTGAGGATGAGCCAACCCCTCAAACTAATTCTGTCGCTGAAATTGCCAAGCAGTTGGCTTTTAAAGAGGCATATGGTGTCAAGACAGATTTGAGACCTGATCAACCCACCAAGAACTACGTAGTAAAGGTGAAGGAAAATAGGCGCGTTACCCCAGATGATTATGAAAGATACATATTCCACATCGAATTTGACATCAGTGGTACTGGTATGACCTACGGCATTGGTGAAGCGCTTGGTGTACATGCGAGAAACAATGTAGCCTCGGTCAAAGAATTCTTGGAATTTTACGGTTTGGACGAAAATGATGTCGTTCAAGTTCCTAGTAAAGATCATGCCAACATTTGGGAGTCTAGGACTGTGTTACAAGCGTTTGTGGAAAACTTGGACTTATTCGGTAAACCACCAAAGAGATTTTATGAATCCTTGGTCAGCTATGCGACCAACGAGCATGAGAAGAAACAATTGGCGGAATTGGCGTCACCAGCTGGTGCTGTAACCTTGAAAAATTTCCAAGAGGTGGAATTTTATACCTATGTTGACATTTTGAAACTTTTCCCATCTGCCAAACCTAATTTGGAAGATTTGGTGCAGATAGTGGCACCATTGAAGAGAAGAGAATACTCAATTGCTTCCTCTCAAAAGCTACACCCTAACGAGGTTCACCTGTTGATCGTCGTGGTTGATTGGGTTGACAACCAGGGTAGAAAGAGATTTGGTCAAACCTCCAAGTATTTGTCAGATTTGCCTGTTGGCACTGAACTGGTTGTAAGCGTCAAACCTTCCGTTATGAAGCTCCCACCTAGTCCACTACAACCTGTGATTATGAGTGGGTTAGGTACTGGTTTGGCTCCATTCAAAGCCATCGTCGAAGAAAAACTATGGCAAAAGCAGCAAGGTCAGGAGATTGGCGAAGTTTACTTGTTCTTGGGTTCAAGGCACAAGAGACAGGAATACTTATATGGTGAAGTATGGGAAGCCTACAAAGATGCCGGCATTATTACTCACATTGGCGCTGCATTCTCCAGAGATCAGCCCCAAAAAATTTACATCCAGGACCGTATTCTTGAGAGTCTGAAGGAGCTGAAATCTGCCATGATAGATCAGCAAGGTTCTTTCTACTTGTGCGGCCCTACATGGCCAGTACCCGATATTACCAATGCATTGCAGAAAATCATATCTGCTGATGCGGAGGAAAAGGGTATCAAAGTCGACTTGGCCGCCGCTGTTGAAGACTTAAAGGAAGATTCTAGATATATTTTGGAAGTCTATTAGAAAGTTGTGTTGATAAATAATTATACAATATATATAGTCTATCATGTATTGGAGTGAACTACTTTGATTCAAATAACACTAACAACAGAGGTACCATCTTGGAATCTTGTTCTAAACACTCGGTTTGCATTAGAAAACATGCCTTCCTTCAAAGAAACAACTATGAACTGAGAACCTTTGAATCTCGTCTTAATGAGATGCCCAATATTTTGCGTATGACTCAAATCCAAAGCTGCATCCACCTCGTCTAAAATGTACATTGGTGCAGGTCTGAACTGTAAGAGAGCCATGATTAAAGAAAGGGCAATTAGTGACCTTTGGCCACCTGATAGCTCTACTAGACTTTCCTTCCAAATATTTCCTAGCTTCACTTTCACTTCGAGACCTTCCGTTACTTCCTTACCCTCGCATGGTACTAATTTTGCAAATGCGCTAGGTAACAAATCGGAAACCACATCACCAAAATCTACTGTGACTTTCTTCCATGTGTTGATAAGCGTTTCCTTTTTATATTCATTTAACTTAAAGATAGTATCTTGAATTTTTTCTTTATCTTTTTCAATTGTTCGAATCATGGTTCTTATTGCTGCCTCTTTCTTTTCAACATTTTCAATCATGCTCATGATATTAGTGTTCACTTTTCTCCTCAAATCGATGTATCTCTCTTTCAAAAATCCTTCACGATCCTTATATTCATTCAAATTAATGTTTGGATTCTGCTGAATAACCCCTGCTATTAAAGCTTCATCTACAAGCCAGGAATGTTCTGCTACAAGCCTTTGTATGCTTTGTGTGATATTTTTCGTGCTATTTTTGAAACTGCTAATGTCATTTTTTAGCTTTTGTACTTCTAATTCAAAACTCGATTTCGCCTCAGCTTTCGATTTTATCAATTTGTACAACTCTTTTAATTCTTCGTCGAGATCGATGAGACGTCTTTTTTCTTCATTGAGATCTGCTTGAACATCTACAAGGCAATTCTCCTTATCTTGAATATCCGTACTGATCTGCACTTTCTGCTCGCTGAAACTTTCTAATGACGTCGTTAATTGTTCTACAGTCTCTTGATTTGTAAGCTTTTCAGATGATAACTGTTCAGTTTCCAACTGCAGGTTTTGGAAAAGGTCGTACTTCGCATCTGTCAGAGCCTCGAACTTTGCAAGTTTTTCTGTGAGATCAGCTATTTCTTTCTTTAATTCTTCTAATTTGGTTCCCTTATCGCGACTAAACTCCTCCATGTCATTTTTGATCCTTTGCATTTCATTTTGATATTCTACAACCGAAGACCGGTTCTTTTCTATATCTAGTTCACATTCTTCGATTTGCTTCTTCAAGGCCTCGCTTCTTTTGATTATTTGACTGGATGGGTTATCATTTAAATTCCTTTGAAATATGCTCAACTTATGCGACTCCAGATTTAACCTATTCTGTATCTCTTTCGTTTTCCTAGACGTTTCTTCTTGAGCTTCTAGCTTACTAGAAATCATTTCTATCTCACTCTCCAGCTGTTTCATTCTCTCGGCAGCCTTGTTGTATTTTTGTATGTCCACTAACAGGGAGCTTCTGTTGTTGCGGCTGCCACCTGAGAGGGTGCCTTCAGGATCGTAAACATCACCTTGCAAGGTGATACTCCTTGTGCGAATTTGTGGATGAAATGTTAGCTTTTTGGCTGTTTCTGCATCCTTGCAAACTAAGCTACCTCCGAAAATGAATTGCATAGCCTTGGAGACATCTTCTTCGTATCCGATAAGATCCAGTGCGAGCTGAACCTTACCAGGAGCAAGCTCTTTGGCCAATTTGACGCTTTGTGGATTAATAGTTCTTGCTGCGATCTTATTAAGAGGAATGATCGTCACCCTTTTCTTCAGTTTACCGTTTTCGAGAAGCTGCGATGCTGTGTTTTGGTCACTTACAACCACATTAAAAAGCCTGCCGCCTGCACAAACTTGTAGTGCTAAAGCACTATCAAAATTTGTTTCGCTTAACGTGAAAAGCTGTGCTGCAACACCTTTGACAGAAGAATGATTAAAATTTCCTCCAGGATTTGAATAGGTAAATTCAACGTTCGCTACTGTCCTTCGTAGGGCTTCCGTTTCGCTCGATAAATGGTATAGCTCTTGCCTGAATTCGTTTTCTTTTTCCTTTAGTCTTTTTACTGTAGAAGGATCATATCCATATCGGTTCAGCTCCTCCGTGAGTTTCGCGCAAACTGCCTCGTGTTCCTCAATCTGCTTCATATTATCCAGATTATCTTGTTTGGCTTGGGCCAATTTTGGCTTATTTGCGTTTAATTCCTTATTCAAATGCTCAATTTTTAAATTGCACTTCTGAATAGTCATTTCAGATTCTTGAAGCATACTTTTTGCGGATGTCAGCTGTTCATTATACCCACCACCAGTGGTACCGGTAGAAGATATTCCTGTTTCAAGAGTTGACAAAAGTTCCGATTTCCTGTTAAGCATCTCCTTCAAACTTCTTGTCTTTTCGTATAATTGTCGGTACTCTTCTTCTGTGGTCTTACACAGATCTAATTTCTGAGCCAGTTTACCCTTGTTTCTTTCCACACTTTCTCCGGAGTTTTGAAGGCCTTTAGCGGTATCATTTATATTTTCTATGCAAATGTCTAGAGATGCACGGAGCCTTGAAAGATTGCTCATCAGTTCACCCTCCCTTTTCTCTAACTTTGCCAATTTGCCATCCTTATCCATTTCCTTTTGCTTTTCGGCATTAATGCGATCCAGATCCTCATTTAAATGTTTAATTTCTTCCCCTGTCGTGGCAATCAAGTCATTCAATTCACTCATGCGAACTTCACCAGTTTCTAACGTTTCCTTCATAGAGTTTTGTCGACTAATCAAAGAATGATATTCGTAAGCTATAACGACTCTTTGAATCTTTTCTAAATCCGATTGAATCTCTTGAAATTCCAAAAAAATCCTCTTCTCATTTCGCAGTTTCTCTAATTGTGGCTCGATTTCTTCTTGTAAAAGAGTTCGATTCTCTTGTAATTTCAACTCTTTCTTAACCATAGTACGCTCTGCCTTTTCTTTTCTGTCTTCGAACATTTTGGTACCTGCCGCTTCCTCTATTAGTGATAAGATCTCCGATGGCTTCATATTCAAAACTTTAGTAATTTTACCCTGCATGATCAAAAAGTTCGGGTTATTAATGTTCAATTGAACAGATTGGAACAGTTGCAGCACAGATTGTTGTGGAGCTCTATGACCATTGATCAGGTACTTTGAGGTTCCCCCCAAAATGATCTGTCGAGTCACAGACAATTTGGGAGAATTCTCAAAGCCTATAGGAGAGCATTTGGGATCTAAATTGCTAAAAACAACCGTGACACTAGCCTTGGTTACACCTGCTTGGCCTCTTTTATAAATTAAATCCTGCAGTGAGGAGGCCCGAACAGTGGACATCGAAGCTATACCTAGCACGAAACATATTGCATCTAAAATATTTGATTTTCCTGAGCCATTTAACCCTGTAACAGCGTTGAATTGAGGATCCCAATCAGAGATGACGGTTCTCGTTGCATAAGATTTGAAGCCATCAATGATCAGCTCTTCAATTTTCATCTTAAGCCCAAATGAGGGAGATCAGGTCGTGAGGCACAGATGCGAATATTAGAGTTGATGCAAAAAAACTCCGACCACTGATCTAGCTGGTAGGAAAACTTGGTTCCTTGGGGCATCGCATTTTCAGCTGGATCACGCTGTAAGGTAAACATAAAGTTGTTCGATATTCGTGTAAAAACACGTCGGGTAACCTCTGCTTTTAGGGTATTGTATTACAACATATACATATGTTTGGAGATGTTTCGCAATCTCTTTGATGCTCTTTAAAGCTTGTAGCGCTATCCAAATTCATTGGAGGCCGGTTAGACGACAATGAAAGCATGCATGAATCCATTATGTATCTACTCCAAAACTAGCTCGTTCAATTAATTAAATTTTTGAAACCGTTTAGATACAAAATGACAATATGAGAATAACCATATTTTTTATATAATCTAGTCTTGAGTCTTCTGAGAACCACGCAACAAACCGGTTCTTCTGGCGGCAATCAAACCAGCCTTTTGACCAGAAACGGCACCTCTGGAAATGGTAGAGGCCTTACCAATGTGCTGATGGTTACCACCACCGTGAGGGTGGTCCACGGGGTTCATGGCCACACCACGAGTCTTAGGCCAGGAGTTTCTCTTGACCTTGTATTTGTGGTAAGCACGGCCAGCCTTCAACAATGGCTTGTCAGTTCTACCACCACCGGCAACAACACCGACAACACCTCTAGCACCAGAAGAGATGACCTTCTTGGCACCAGATGGTAATCTCACTCTGGTCTTGCCCTCATCGTGGTTGTGACCAATGATGATCACGTAGCCACCTGAAGTTCTGGCCAAAGAGCCCCTGTCACCTGGTTTCTCCTCAACGTTGGAAACAATGGTACCCTCAGGTAGAGAGGACAATGGCAAGACGTTACCCACGTTCAAAGAGGCCTTCTTACCGGCATAGATGAACTGACCGGTGTGGACACCTTCGTTGGCGATAAAAATCTCTTCACGCAACTTATATCTGTATGGGTCACGGAAGACAACCTTAGCCAATGGGGCACCTCTACCAGCGTCGTGAACAATCTGCTTCACGATACCACGAATGTAACCATGACGCTCAGCGAAGTCCAAAGTTCTCAACTTGGCAGCACCTTGTCTCAATCTGGTGTGAGAGGTGAAGATGGAGCCAGCACCCTTTCTCTGGTTACGAATAACTCTACCCATTGCTTGCTGATCTGATGGTTCTCTTGGGTCTTCCACTCAATGATTGAACGTTAACGCTGTTTTTGAAAAATATCATCAAAGGACATCGCTTTGGAGCTGCGTGGGTCATCGGCCCGGCTAGCTCCAAGGTGGAAAGTGAGCCAGTGGAGGCGGGAGCCTGCCTCTGCCTACCTCCAGGCGGAAGGGAGGTAGCCTAGCGAACCAGCCTAGGCAGGCCTGCTGCATGGAGTGTGCGCCTGGAGCCTGGCGAGTCCTCCCTCCCGGCCAGCACTCTTCCCCAGCCTAGCTTTCCCAAATGTAGGCTGGTTTCACGCTGGTCCACGCAACTTTTGCCGAAAGGAAAAAAAAAGATCTCAAAAAGAAAAATTACAAAAATACCTACAATTGTATGGGTCTATCACAAGAGCAGTCACTCATTTTAGCTCATTTTTCACGAAAGTTGAAGTATCACTGGTTGCATGTCAAAAACCATTGATTCCCATAGACTTTCGGTTACAGTCCACGCCACTTGAAGTGTATTTACATAATTATTATTCATACTATTTATTACAGTAAAAAACAATCAGGAAGGCGTTCCTTACCCGTTATGCATGCTAGCACGAGTGACTTATGTCATTCTATACGCTCTGTGGTTATCGAAAAAAAAAAGAAAAAAAAAAAAAACGATGGAGATGCATGGAAAGCTTAACTCTCGGACTTTTCCCTACTACGAACTCATTGTGTCAGCTGATAATGCACTATAAAAAATATAATATAACTTCCTAGCATTTGCCTTTATAGCCTTGTCTTGTTTAAGAATAGAAAATACTTCTTGTCCAAGAACCTTTTTATTTGTTTACTTTTTTTTTTAAACGGCAGCTGCATGTTCTTCAGGCTGCTGCTGAGCCTGTACGCTTGAAGGGCCAGCTACTCCCAGATTAGCAGCAGCGTTCACAACTGCGTTGGCATCGGGATCGGTATCGATGCGCAATTCTATTCCTGCTTCCTGCTGTTGAGCCGGCGCCTCAGCTTCGGCTTCAGCTAGTGGCAGGAAATCTACATCAGGTTGCTCACTTGGTGAACCATCAGCCATACTCTGCACCTCTTTGAGTTTGCTGAGACGAGCCTTTCTGACAGTAATCCTTTTACCGTGAAACTTCTTCTTGGACAATTTCTCAACAACGTCATCTAAGCTCTCCTTGGTCTTGATGGTTACTAGGGCGGCCATGAAATGACGGTGCAGCTGTAAGTGCTTGCCCTTGGGTCTTGTTCTGAAAATCCAGATCTCGTTGGGGTGATACCCTTCCAGGTGGTCGCGGATTTGGACATCGTCGACGTCCTTGGGCAAGAACCCGAGGTACAGCGTATCGTCAGAGTATACGGGCTCCCGTGAACAGATAGCCTTTGAACCAGGCTGTTCGACAGCAGTGTCATCGTCGCCAGCTACAGCTGCGCCACGAATTTCGGTGGCTACAGCAGCTTCGGGGGCTTCGGCGGCTATGGCGGCTATGGCGGCTGCGCCGTTAGTAACCTCAGAGACTGCTGCTTTGGGAGAGGCGGCAACTGCTACATCTTGCTCATGTCCTGAGGATTCAATTGATGCCTCGGCCACGATTTCGGGTTCCACACCTTCACCGTGCTCGGCGGCATCTTCCTCAACACTATCCGACGTTGAGGGCAGAACGTCTCCAGAGCCCTTTCTACTCCTTCTTAATCTCGCAAAGGCCCTTGACCTGCTCACATTCCTCGAAACCTTTTCTGGTGAGTAGGGAACATACGGTTTCAACCTCAGCTCCCTGTCCTTTAGGGGTCTCCCGTTTAGCGCTTCGATGGCGTCGAGGGCCTTTTCAGTAGATGGAAACTCGGCATAAGCGATACCCAGGGGGCGCACTTGATTGTTTCTGAAGAAGCGCGCTGTCTGGCTGGGAATAAGCACTGAGACGACTTGGTACTCTTTGAAGTAGTCCAGTAACTCATCCTCCGTGGTGCTAAAATTCAAATTGGAAATGTAGATTCTGTTGGTTGACATATTCGACACTGTGATGATGCTGTGATGATGTTGCTGTGGCAAGTGTCTGACAGCCATAACCTGACTGAAGCGTTTAAAACTCCTGGCACAAACTGTGCTTATTTATTAATTATCCTACGATTGATTTTATTTTCTTTGTTTCACACCCTTCATTTACTGACGCGCGACACAAAATCAATTGCGGCAAGGTACTGGGGAAGAATCCTTCGTAAAATTCAATTAACACAAACACTTTAGAGAAAATATATATGCTGTAAATATACCTTTACACAAGAACATCATATCCCCGCACATGCTGAACTTAGTTCTTAGCAGCAGCTAGGACTCTAGCGGTACCGTGCAAAGCGTGCTTGTGGTTTCTTCTGAACTTAGGGTCAACACCCTTTAGAGAAGGATATCTGTGCGTCTTTGGCTTCTTGATACCATTCTTGTGAGCCTTCTTGGACTGGTTGTGGTTGGTATGGTTCTTCGACTTGGCCATTGTGCTTTACTTGGTTTCTCTGGTCCAAAAAACCTCTGTAGGTAGGCAAAGTGTAACGTCTATTAATTCGTAGACTACTATTTTTTTCCAACTATTCGCCAGCTCACTCTCTCGCTGTGCTAGAGCCAGGCCATGGGGACGATGAGCTGCGTCGGTGCGTCGGTGCGGCTCCTTTCTCTGCGTTGATTTTTTTTTTCATTTTTTTGCTATTTTTTCAACTTTTTTTTTCAAATCCCACGATTTTAGCAAATGTACGGTTTCACTACCGAAAAGTCTCAAGATGCAAGGATGGCAGTCACAACTAACTTTGAGCTCTGTCGGCATCAAGGTCCGGTAATATCGTAGCCGGTTTTGACTACAATAGATAACCTGGTTAAATGCAAGGCAAAGGAAATTGAACTCGCAACAACAGCGAAAAGACTTCGTTAACTGTTGCTTGCATGAGGCGGGAGGCTGCTGGACAGCATCATAACGCACCTCGAAGTTCAGAGGACACATGCCTTGATGAAGAATATAATAAATAAATAAATTATCGGCAATTTACATAGAAAGACGTCCTAATGGATATGCATCAAGTGATACAGAATATGTGTGGTCTTCCGTGCTCTCGTTTATTCGTTTTCGCTTCGACTTCATGTTTGTTGCAGTTGTTGCTGTGGTTGATATGGTTGTCTTTTTTTTTGTTGTTTTGTTTTATTGTATCTCTTTTATGGGTTCCTGTATTCACATGGCTTTTACTTCAACTTGTTGAAAAGTCTTGGAGCGGCACAGTTGTCGATGAAGTGCTGCAAGTGGAAGAATTCCTCGACACAGTCCTCCTTGTACTCCGAATCCTCGTAGCCGGGCTGCTCCTGGGCCTTCTGGACTCTCTCGACACATTCCATGTAATGGTGGGCATATTGCTCGCCTTCTGGAGTGCTTTTGCACTCCTCCCTTAGAGCATCGAACTGGTCACCGGCTTCTTCCTCCTCATCCTCGTCCTCGTCCTCGTCCTCGTCTTCGTCTTCATCCTCGTCGTCTTCGTCGTCGCCCTCCTTCTCTTCGTCAACGTCGTCCTCGGCCTTGGCCACGGTAGGAACGAAGGACTCCTTCAAGTCTTCTAAGTATTCCGTAATGGAGCTGATCATGTCGCCTGATTAAATGTATATGAGAAAACGAATCCGCCTTAAAGAATTGGGAACCGGATACCACTGCACCTTTGACGCAGGTTGAGCTGTAAATTGTTTGGGCAATCTTCAACATCTCTATGAGTTTGAAAAATTGACCGAAAGGGACGAAAATGGTTTTGCAGCGATTTCATTGGTTCGAATACAAACGCGTGACATTCACGTGTACATAACAAATTAGAAAGCGGTTTATCAGGGGCAGGGCGTTTGGGAAGATGGCAATGACCAGTTAGTCTCGGGCGGTCTATCTTGTGTTATACTGCGTAGCTGGCGTGATTGAGCTTTCATGCACTGCCGCTCTTCAAGAGAAATTTTTTCGAACGGTCCTGGTGCGAGACGTCAATTTATCCTGTGTGCGACGTGAACTTTAACTGAAGCAATTGCACATGTAGCTCATGTCTTTCCCGAATTTTTACAGAGGCTTTTGAGTGATCGTACAGGAGCCTTTCTTGTAAATCATAAAACGTCTTTAAGTTGAAGTATACCATGAGCCAAGAAAAAAAAATTGAAAAAAAAAAAAATAAATAAATAAATAAAAATAAAAACTAGAGTTTTTTTGGGGCTTTTTTCATCTTTCTGGCTATAATTCTCTAGTCAATAAAAGCTGAGCGCTGTAGGTATGGTCATACATGCGATGCCCTCGCTGTGTTCTCCTTTTTTTTTTTAATTTTCTTTATTCTCGTCATCTGTCGCGACGTGATTTCATGGCTTGTATGTTATTGCCAGGTTCCAAAAATTAAAAATCAGAAAAAAAAAAATTGAAGCAACATTAAGAATGAGGGGTGAGCAGAGCTTGGCATTATTGTACTTTCAACGTAGATCAAGCTTCCGCAAGCTTTCATAATTGCGTATCTCTATACTTTGCTTTCATTAGCTTACGAAGAATTGAAAATATATATATGAATAAAGTAACTTGTAAAACAGTCACTTTTTGAAGCTATCTTTGTTGTAGCTGCTTGTTACTTGATGAAGTTTAGTTGAAGAGAAAAAAACATGAATTTAATTTGATTAAATTAAAATAAATTAAATTAGATTAAACAATACAATTATTACTCACCAGTCGCTTAGGCCTGCTCAAAGAGCGCACCTACTAGTATTAAACACTAAAGAAAAAATAAAAAACTAAAACTATCATACTTTCATCTGTTGGGCTCTTCTCTCCTCAATTGCCTGATGTACATACAGGCGAGCTCCACTGTGGTGGCCTTCGATGGAATGACCACCGTTTCTTTTAATTCGGACGGGAGCAGAGTGTTGAGCTCTGCAAGGGCCAAGTTGAGTCTGTTTCTCCTACCCTGTTCCGCTACTTTGTGCACTTCACGTTTAGAGCTTTCGTCCTCTTCAACGGGACTACCAGAGGAAATGCCACCCCCGGTTAAATTGATACTTGATGAGGACCGGCTGGTTCTGTATTTTGGACGAGTATCCTGACGTGGAGCATCCTGCCTCTGGTCCGACGACGACTGACTTTCACTGGCCGGCGGTAGCTGTGTGGCACGCGCAGTTGGTCTTGCCTGACTGCTGTTACGCCTTGGCTTTATTACTGGCGACTCTGTGGCACGCCATATCTTGGTATTAGATTCCATCTTCTCATCGGGACTCTGAGAATGTTCGCTGCGGTTGTTAGATGGTAAAATCACTTTTGGGTAATTCATTAAAGTTGCCGGAGTCATCTTGGATCCCGGAGATGGAGGCACCGTTTCTGGCGCAGCGTCTTCCTCATCGGGAGCCCCTGCCTGTCGCTGAGGTACTGCATGCTCGGGCAATTTGAAGATTAATTCGTCTCTGGAATTGTTGTTTTTGAAATACTCCGCAGAGTAGCGTCTTCTTGCATTGAGGTTCGGGCTATTTTTGACCACTTTACTCGAGATATTACTACCTGGAGCCCTTTTAGTCCTTAAAGAAGTACTTGAAGTGGTCCGCTTGCCCAGGCTAGACTCCGGCAGAGAGAAATTTAGCATCTGCTGTTGATCCAAAGCCACCAAGGCAGGAGAACTCAGAGGTGAGAATTGCCCGGGGGTATAGCGGTTGTTCCTCTTCGTCTTTATACCGCCGCTGCCGCTTCCTCCACCACTGCCACCTCCGCTCCCACTGCTTGCCGCGAGGAACGGTGTGTTAGTTGTCGAAGTGCACTCAGTGCTAGTACCCAGAAATGGCGTCGCATTAGCACTCACGCTCCCAGGCTGGTTGGGAACCACGACGGGAGAGGCCATGGGTGAAAAAACCATATCTGGTCTCACATGTCCCTGCCCTAGTTGCTGCTGATGACCTTGCGTTTGATGCTGCTCGTTTTTATTCTCGAACAAGGTATGCGACAGCTGATCCAAGTCCACCTGCATGGACTGCCAATGGGAGTTGTCATGCTGTGACTCGTGCTTTTCATTCAAGAAGTCATCCACCTGGTCTAATATACTTCTTACCGGATGTACATCTGCCGCATAACTTTCAGGCGGATCTCCGGGCTCCATTGTTTGGTCTTCTCTGTCTACCGTTGGCTCTTTCATTTCTCAACGAACTCATTTTGGCCCTCGTTCTTTTTCGCCTCGCTTATACATGTTAGAAAATAATATACAAAATAAACACTATGGCAGCGAGTCTAGCCAGCGCATCTTCGCGTTATTGACAAAAGTTTTCCCTAGTGCCTCGTAAACTGTCGCTTGGATCCAAAATAATTGATGTCGTGGCAAGGCATTCGCGAAGCATCCCATAAACGTGAATCATTCAGCGATTACGGATGCGCTCGATTTCTTCTTTCGAGAGAACGAGACCGTTACGAGTAGACCTGCCAACCGTCTGCACTTTGAGTCCCCTCTGCCTATGGGCCTTCCACTGTCTGTCTTTGGACTTGATAGAGGTACCGATACGGCGTTCAATATCATTCTTGTACGTTCTTTCAAGCTTGCGAAATTGACCCTTTTTAGTCTTGGAAAGAATGATACCTGCGTCCGCAGCTTCGTGCTCATGTTTCTGTATGCGTTGCAGATGTTTTGAAACCATTCCCTTACGTACTTGCATGGGAACCTTCTCGAGCTTCGGAGAACCACCACCAGCCGAGGATAGGTTTGTGAGATGCATCTCCAGGGCACGACGGCGAGCCTTGCCGTGTACGTCGTTATAGGAATCTACGCCACCCAAAAGGTGCGATTCTTGAAGAAACTGTTGCAGCTCAACGTCTTTCCGCAGGTTTTGGCTTTCCGTGTCTGAATCTGAATCTGACGGTTCCTCAGGCCGCTGCACAAATTCCCTTAACGGTTTCCCGCTTCGCAGCTGTCTCTGCTGCTGCTTTGATGGGGGTTGATATGTGCCACTTGGGTCTTGAAACTTAATTACTTTTGGAGCACGTCTTCCAGGGGTAAACGCCGAAGACTCTTTACCAGAGATATCTTCGGATGAGCTGGCATCATCCTCTTGATGGCTAAATCCTTCGAAGCTTTCGTCACTTTCCTGTTGATCATCGTTATCGCTCCGCTCATCGTTATCATTATCGCTGCCGCTTTCTCTTTCAATGTATTTTTTGGTCTTATCTTCAAACCCCATCGACTCTAGTGAGCCGAACTGGGCCTCGAATGCTTTACGCTGCTGCTCCAACTGCTTAGCATACTCTTCATCCACCATAGTATGTTGTTTTCTCGAAGAGATGAGAAGAGAAGGGTTCTAAGTTGAAAAATTTCAACTCATCGCTTCAATATATTGAAAAATACAGCAAAATAGTACAGTATGACAAGATTCGTTGGCTGCATAGATTTGCATGACGGTGAAGTGAAGCAAATCGTTGGGGGTACCCTTACCGATAAGGATGACGCCTTGAAGACCAACTTTGTCTCCAAGCATAAGTCCGATTACTACGCTTCTCTGTATAAACAAAATGATGTCTCCGGGTGCCATGTAATCAAACTGGGGCCAAATAATGATGATGCAGCAATGTTAGCTCTACAGGCCGCACCTGGATTTTTGCAAGTTGGAGGAGGCATAAACGACACGAATTGCCTTCAATGGCTGCAATACGCCAGTAAAGTTATCGTAACCAGTTGGTTGTTCACCAAGGCAGGACACTTTGAACTGAGTCGGCTACAACAGATCTCACACATGTGTACGAAGCAGAGGCTTGTTGTGGACTTAAGTTGTAGAAAGGTTGGGAATGGTTGGGTCGTTGCGATGAACAAATGGCAAACTCTCACGGATTTACCACTTAATAGGGAAACATTGTGCAAACTCAGCGAGTACACAGATGAGTTTTTGATACACGCAGCTGATGTGGAAGGCTTATGTCGCGGAATTGATGAAGATTTGGTTGCTCAACTTTATGACTGGTCCGAGGCCCTCGGGGTTAAAATAGTCTATGCCGGTGGTGCTAAGAGCATTTCCGATCTGCAACTGGTACAAGATTTAAGCCATGGCAAGGTCGATCTGACATTTGGAAGCTCGTTAGACATTTTCGGCGGCTCGTTAGTCAAATTTACAGATTGCATCGAGTGGAATAAAACGCACTAGTTTCTTTTTCTATATATTACAATCACCACGTACATTTGTATACATCACCACGAACCATCATATACACCGGATCCTGATTCACCGTTCATATTATAAGGGTAGTCGTCTCCATTCATGACAGTGTCTCCGTCGCCTATCGCACCCATAGGCGCTCCACTGGCGAAGTTGACCTTATCTTGATCCATCTGTGTCAGGGCAAGTAAGATGGACGCTACTTTTTTCTGCAGAGTATCGATTCCACGGAGAACAACCTGGTCGGCGGTAAGTGAGCCTACAGATTCCACGTTAATGTAAAAAGTATTCGCAGTCGCTTTGAAATCAAACGGTTCCCCTTCGTTAGGTGGGTCTTCGTATTCACTGTTTTTGGATACAGGCCACTCCTTAGCTGGATCTCTTTCGTGCCAATATTCCGTATGCTTCAATTTGTTCCAAGGGTCGTACTCGAATTCAATAGCTGCTGAGGGGCCCCATTTGGCATGTTCTTTGGCGATACCTTTTTTCGCCACACACTTGAGCGTCAGCTCCTGACCTTTCCTTAATTTACAAATTAGAACTCCGTTCCCTTCCTTATCTTGAATTATTGGGTGACCGATGTTACGCCCCATTAGGTTTGAAACAATCACCAGGTCCTTAGAATAAACGTTAGTGGTGCTTTCACTCTCGCCAATTGCCTGTAGAGTCAAAACGACAGAGCACTTGTCACAATGGTCTTCACAAAAACAATCACGGCAATACTCCAGCTGTTCGATGTCAGTACTTTGTAATGGGATAAGTCCCAGACGATGTGCAATGAATTCATCGGCCAACACGGTGGTATTCGTTTCAACCTCCACGGAGTCGATGGCCAAAGTGGGAATCTCCGCGATCATCACACGGCGAAGAGAGTTAGCCATGGCAAGCTCCACATGCGACAATATGAAGTCCACATTTTCCTTGGTAGCCTCCCTAATCTTTACTTGTGGTCCCTCTTCACTCATACCGGCTTGTCGAACTTGGCTGAGATTAATCGTGTCTGTGACTTTTTGACGAGCTTTCGGCTTAAGTGGACTATTCAACTTTTGAATAAAGTTAACATCACAGAAAACGGACAAAGTTTCAGCGCCTATCACAACATATTAGAGGGACCTGAGGACACTGGCGATCGGCTGAGAAGCACTGAAGCTGGTACCATTGGAATAAACTTTGATATGAGCAGCTTTTACCCCGTACCTGATACAAGGTTCCAGCAGACCTTTCAAAGGGCATTAGCTCGAGAGGCCGACAGACAGAGAACTCTGGAGTGGAAAAAGATGGGGGTTGTGGATCCTCTTGTTATTAACCAGTTACAAAAGGGCCAACCTGCACGCGTGAGTACCTATGTTGTTTGCAAAGTCATTGCAAGGGACGTCATCCTGATGCCTTTTGTTCAAGGTATCTTGTGGACCAGCTTGCTAATCATGTTAAAGCCCTGGCTGAGAGGTGTGGTCATCCACGGTAGAAAAATGGGTACTATTATATACAACAGGGTTTTGGGTATAGATCTCGTCAAGAAGAAGCGAGTATAGAAGTTACACGACTAAAGCAGTATTTACAGATAATAAAATAAAAAAGAAAAACATTATGCAATCAGTATGGATCAGGTGAACTGCCTTGAACCGCCACGGACAAATTCTATGATTCTCCAGCCTTCGGTTTCCTCGTCTTCGACATTCTCGGCATCTCTGGTGAATACCATGGCGTAGGAGCTCATTAGGATGTTCGATTCATGGCCTGCGGCAACTTCACCGGTCTTAACGTTCCTGTAGAGCTGAATCTCCTGAGCCCTGCAACCTACGACAAGTACGGGCACATCTTGTGGGGGTAGTAATTTGGCACTCACAATGTCGACGCCTCTGATGTCCAGGATACGGCTATCGGGGAATAACAATTGGTCTCTGAAGAATTTCTGCTGGGCAGCATAGACATTATAAGGAGCCTCGCTGAACCACTTTTTTAGTGTCTTTTCGTCACCCTTAGCATAAGCTTCCAATACTTCAGGAATGATGTAATCCCTCAACTGTCTGGTAAAACCTTCGCTGGTAAAGCCCGGGTCCAATAACTTGAACTGGCCAATGACTTTGGCCGTTTCTGTTTCCGCGAAGAATCCGCCAACTTTGTTCGTAATCTTTCTGAGAAACACGATCAGTGGGTTCTCATTTTCATTCCAGAGTTTATTCTTAAGTTGATGGATAGCCCTTCCGATGAATGTTCTTTGCCTAAAGTCCTGTACTTTCTCCCCTAGAGACTCCTTGGCCTCGATATCAGTGGCTACAAGGGCCGTCCCGGCTTCCTCATTGCTTTTAATTGCCCTGGCTCTCTTTCCCGAAGCAATTTCTCTCTCTCTTTTCTGTCTTCTCTGCTCTTTAGTTAGAAAACCGCCGTAACGAGACGAATCTGCATCCTCAATGACTTCCGAAACGTCTTTGTATATCTTGGTGTTTCTCACAGGCTCAAAACTTTGGTCAAGCTTCTTCGCGGTCGCTGACGCAGCATTTCTAGTAGATTTTGCTATCTCGGAATCCCACGCTCTGCTGGCGATATCTTCCACTGCTTCACCCGTCCTTTGTAAAGTTTTTCCCACAATGGTCGAGCCTTTCTGAGCCTTCAAATAAGCTTCACGGGCCCTTTTCACACCTTCAGAGTCACCCAACCGGCCCGAGGCATCTTGCAAAGTTTTGATGTTATCTTGTAGCTCCTTGGATTTCTCCCACTCCTTCTTAAATGTATCACGAAAGATTTGCAAAGGCGTACGGCCTTGTAAAGACCTTGAAGACGTTGAAAACAGTACTACTGACCTTTGTGTTGATACTATTCCCCTGTACATATTCACCTACTGGAAAACCCAAAACGATCAAATAAAAAAAAAATAATGCAATCGCACCACCACACAACACGTTACAAGATCCTATAGCCTTGGGGTAGGGCTCTCAAATTCTGCTGAAAACCTCGTTTTTTTCGAGACCAAGCTTGTTCGAATAATAGAAACTACATGATAAAGTTAACTTTTTTTTCAAGACTTGAAAATTTTTGCACCTGAGAAAAAGCGGATTGACGGTTCAATAAATAGAAATACATCAAATAGAGGTCTTCTGAAGTCAGCGAAAATCTTCAATAATTCCTGTTGATGTGCTCAGAACGCTCATTGTATTTCCAGCTTAGGCTTTATCCTGTACATTCCATCTTTTGCGTAATTCAACCTGACTTAAGATAACGTACATTTTGACTTCAAAAACTTGATTTTGATGTCGAAAAATAAAAATACGAGAATTATTTCCTTATGTACGATGAGATTGCAGGATCACTTGGCTTTCCCTCAAGGGTTTTCAAGAGCTTTAAAATAGTCAGGCTAGTTTTGTGTTGTCCTACATGTCCAATAAAAGACGGAGGATCCAGGGTAGCCTGCCAATCAATACGCTATCGTCAAGTATACACGCTAGGGAAAACGATCAAGGTAGTGACAGCGGCAGCAACCAGAACGTAGATCCTACAACTTGTGGACAACCGAAACGTTACAGGGAGTTTCGTAAGGATCTAAGAGTGGTAGAAGAAGTTAATCGTCTGTCGACAAAGAGTTTCTTGCCCTTAGACACGGATGATGAGAAGCTATCTTCGGAATCCCAAGAGGAGCACGCAGATGAAGAATTGGCGGGGAACACTCTTCTCAGACGTAGCGCTCGAACAGGTAATGGATTGTTATTCTCCTCACCAATGGAGAATGAACGTCGAATCTCCATCACGGCGGCAACTACTACCAAGTTAAATCTATCTGGGAGTTTTAGAACTTTGGATATGCGGAAACAATGGGATGAGAAGGCAAAATGCCTGTTGACATTTATTGCAGATTCAGAAGGGCCTCGAGTGAGCTTCACGCATCGAAATTTTGAGATCAAAAACGCTCAAGTGGAATTTTTAAAAGATTGCGAGATCGCGTTCTTTGACAAGGGCTTTTCCTGTATTGGACTGGTCTTGAGAGAGCCAAGGTTTATCGATATGGATAATAAATCAAAGATTGGAAGAGCACATACGAGATTGTTTATGTGGATGAGTAGTGCAGATGGCAAGGATGGGAAAATTGGCAAGATCAAAGATATCATAGTGGAATCTGAGACTTGTAAGGTTAAGTTGGTCGGTAGCAAGGCATTGGTAATAAATAAACTACAACAAGCGGCCATAAAACATTACAAAGGTAAAAACTGTATAAATTCCGCAAATGAGACTTTTGGGAAGTCAAAACCCAATTATTGGGAAAAAAAAGAATTTCAATCTTTGGAACCTCAGAGACGCCTGTCCCAATTCACTTCATCTGCGAGTCACAAAATTCATATTCCGAAAACGCCGGAAGTGCATGATCTTGACAAAAGCATGCTTCCCCAAATATCCACAGCAAGTTTTTTCAATAAATCTTCCCCACCACATAACGAAAATACAAGCAGCAGTACTAGCGCTGAACCCAAAAATGATGCGCTTGAAGAACTGAAGATGTCTCGCAGGACACGAAGTCAAAGTCCAGCATTGAGGCAAAGTACGCTTTGGAATCTGGATTCTGAAAGAGATTTCGAGACGCCAGAGATTTTCAAACCCAAGCTACGCTACACTTTTGCTGATGGTACTAGCTATACAGTAACAAATCAAGATTTCAAATCTCTTTACAATCATGACTGGATAAATGACAGCATTTTAGATTTCTTCACCAAATATTACGCGGAACGAGCCATAGAAAGAGGAATAGTGTCTAGAGACGATGTCTATATCATGTCGTCTTTTTTCTACACGAAGCTGGTCAGCGACCCGAATGATTATTACGGAAACGTCAGGAAATGGGTCAACAATTGCGATCTATTCAAAAAGAAGTTTGTGGTGGTGCCAATCAACAGTACTTTCCATTGGTTTGGATGTATCATCACAAACTTGGACGTTTTGTACAACCATTTCATGGTACTAAACAAAGGTTCGCACAGTGATAGTCGTTCATTGCAGGCAATCAATGACAAATCACTGAATATCACAACTTCAAATGATGACGATGAAGTTTCAGTGAGCACTCCTATCGTGAAAATATTGACCTTCGACTCTTTGAGACAGACACATGGCAGAGAAATCGACCCGATCAAAGAGTATTTAATATCTTACGCCAAGGATAAGTACTCATTGGACTTAGAGAAAGGCCTCATCAAAATGAAAACCTGTGTTGTGCCTCAACAGCCAAACATGAGTGATTGTGGTGTTCATGTTATTCTCAACACAAAGAAATTTTTCGAAGATCCAGGAGCTACAATGGAGGTTTGGAGAACGACCAAAGCGAGAAGCAAAGCGTCCACCAGAGTTGTTAATGAGTATTTTGATAAGGCTGCTCGAGATAAAGCCAGGAAGGATCTCAGAAATGTCCTGTGGGACCTGCAGAAAATACAGATAAAACTGATGCGTGAGCGAAACGAGGATGTTACAGAGGATGATGGCGGTATCAAAAACGAGGATGAGGATGACGGCGATCTTGAAATCATAGAAAATTATCCTCCAGATAAAAAAATCGAAGACACATTAGAAGGAAGTTCAGACATAAAATCGACAACTCACAAGGAGAAAATCGATATACATCTCCCAGAAAGGAAGGCCTCGCAAACTTTACTCTTGGATAATGAATTCCCAACTTGTGAAGATCAGAAGTCACCCCAATTTGATAAGCCGAAGATAGTATACCATTCTGGGCGAGTAGCTACACAAAGACATCTATTGGAGAATTCCCCTGTGCTGAACATTCAAAGTAATGAATCCAAAAAAAATTCGGAAGGAACTTCTTCACCTTATTTCGGTGAATCTCCGTTAAAGAAGAGAGCTCCCAGCTTTGATTATGAAAAAAGAGACATTATTTTTCCACCACCTAACAGCAGTTTCGTGGATAATCAAAGGTCCGAGGCAGATATTGGTGGAACGACTCGTTCTAATTCGTTAGACAGTTCGGGTTCTCCCATAATGCTCACTAATGAAATTTCACATAGTAGAGATTTTCCCATCAGGTCAGATCATTATGAGGGGAAAAAATCACCTCAATCTTCCTCGCTCAATGACACAGTTGTTGTGTCTGACCTAGAGCAAGATGAAGATGTTAATCTTGTTGGAGAAATTCCAGGAAATAAGGACAAAAATGATCACCTAAATAATATAAGAAATGAAGTTGAGCTGGAATTGAGTGAAAATGCGAGCCAAATTAATGGTAATAGATCCCCCCTGAATCGTCCCAATGAGAGAAAAGGGAACACAATTCTAATTGGAGATATTGAAAGGCGCATGAACAATGATAATTCTAGTCCCGAGCACCCCGAGGACGAACGGACAAGCCAGATCGTAGTATCGCATGAAGACATACAAGCCATTCCATCGGATGAAGAAAAATGAATCAAGTTATTCTTTTGTTCTTCATCTCCACTACTTTTGGTATAAAAATAATAAAATTTGCATGTAGCACGTAAGTGTTTGATAAAGCGCTTAAACTTGTTCTTAACAATATTGACAATAAAACAATAATATATGAGTGGAAATATATACAACCATTACATATAAATGCAAAATTCCGGGAAATATTATAAGTTAATGAAAAGTAATTTACTCATTGCTTGAAAAGTTTTCTAAAATTCTTCCCCTGGCGTAGACTTCGTCTTTCACGTTCTGCACAGCAGCACCAAACCACTTTTTGGAAGCACTACCGACAGTCCAAACCAAATGGTTACCAAGAATGATACAGATCATGATGTAGCATAAATGTTGTGGCACAGTCCATGGGATAGAATCTGATTCTTTCTGTAGTCTGTAACGCCAAAGAAATCTTAGAGACGCACCCCAAGATGTATAATTATGCGAATGTAACCAAAATTCCAAGCTCGAGATAGATATCCACGAAAGTAGCAGAGGTAGTGTGGTCACCAACACAAATTTCAATCTGGTGAGAAGAGTTTTGGAGAACATTTTGAACATGGTAGAAATTGGACGATTTCTATAATTGAAAACCTCAGCTGATAATTTGAACCCATCGATGTAAAAAAACAGCAATAAGAAATTTATGATGTCTGAATTGCTAGCTGCATTCAAATACTCAGAAAAAAAAATATCGTTTTTCGAGAAAAACATTTTCGCCAAATATTCCAAAGCAAACGACTTAAGCTGCTCTAGATTGAAATTAACGGTGGTTAGTAGGACGCAAATCATTATGGAAAGCATGAAAAGAGCAGTGACAAATTTCACTTCTCCGCGGTTTAATATATTGGACATGAGAGTGCTCCAACTCATTTCGCGATTCAAATTGTTCAACTCGATCTGCTGACCGGCGCGTACATTAGCAACATCTTGATCATCTTCCTCACCATCAATAGGAACAATATGTTCGCTCAAATTGATTTTGGACAACCGATAATGATGGTATCTCTCTAAAATGACTGAACCGAGCACTGCACCCGCGCATACAAAAAAAATGTCAAGCTGTTGGTATTTGAGTTTCATCATGTACAAAGTGTTTTCCGATGCTGTTTCGAAATCAAAAGCCACGGTCAAGACGGGGAGCAGTATCACAGAGGCTATAGTTGTAATCAGATATTGACAACCTATCGCAGAAGCTAGCACAAGGACAGAGGCAAACAGCCACACAAATACGATCAGCAGGGTGTACCTCAATCTGAAGTTGGGTGGGGCATAGACAATAGAATATCCATCAAACTCAGTGTTTTGCTCATCTAAGTAGCCGAAATCGCCGGAACTTTGCCTGTTTTTCTCCTTAATTGCTTCTAAATCCAATGGTTTTAAAAGTTTATTGTCCTTTGTCACAGGCACAAATAGTGTCTGGACATAGTTTCTTGAGACAATGTCAGACGATGGAACACGCATCAATATACCGTCAGGTATAAAATACGCATGCACAGAAGGGTTTTGACGGAAAAGTTGGTTTGCCTGACTTAAAGTCTTCGGCGCGGTAAATAGGTTGGGATTGGACCACTGAGCCTTTTTAGCACCAAACAATTTGTATAGAATGTTGCGATAAAGGATGTAACCCCTTTCAGTAGGGATATCATTGCCCAAAATGAATGAAGATAAGCGCAGTTTTTTGGCGGAAAGATTAAATGCGCCGACCCAGTATTTTCTAACGTATAAGTTTATGCTTGGTTTGGATTCAATGATTAGCTTGGTGAAGTAGAAAGGCCCTATGAACCCCTCTAAAGTCTTGACTTTACTTTCAAAGAATAAATTTGAGGTGACCAACATCTTAGACTGCAATAAAATAGGAAATAAGAACCTTGTATGAAATCCAAACCCAACTAAAATAAACACGGCGTAGATGAACATGGATAGAAATAGTCTGGACAACTGAATGCCTAATGGATGGATAAGGCTATCCTGCAAAATCTTGATATTGGGATCATCTGGAGATCTAATAAAAAATAGGACACCGGGTCTGATAATGTGCAATCTAATCATTCCAATGTACTTGGCAAACCAGTACATGTAAAGAGTACCGATGGTCCAATAGACAAAAAAAATGAGCGGAGGCCAAAACTTGCAAATTTCAGGCGCCCAAGTGAAGCTGCCAGGAGATAGCATAGGGGCAAAAAGAGCATAATCAAGTAACAGTCCGGCTAAAATTGGGAAGCCGGCAAGTTCAATGAAAAACAAAGTAAACACTTTAAAAGTACATTTAATGGCAAACAAAACTTGGAACATGAATCTTCTGGTGCGGTTTTTCATACCATTGGAACGGCTATATCCTTTGCAAATCCATTCTGAACCCACGCTGACGAGAAAAATTGTAGTAGCGTAGCAAGTAACAGCCGGCAAGCTCCTGATGATAATCGAGGATTTCATCGTGTTCTGTGTGTATCCGTAATAATATTTTGCGACAAACCCAGCAACATCGTTAATTATCCACTGGCTGAATGCGTCATAAATAGGAGCTTTTGCAACTGCAGAGGAGTGCGCCTTGGAAAGACGTAGTAGAAAAAACAGGTGCACCACTCCGCGGAAAAATATCTTAATGACACCTAAATAGCACTTCAGTAATCCATATCCGATGAAAGTAGGAATGAGATAAGAAAGACCCAGGTATCCAGCTATAACTAAGACTGCAACACAAAAGTATGCGAGAACGTTGACCAGATTCAATTTGAGGTTAATTATGATAGGGGGAGGCAACTGTTGGTTCACATCGTCTTCATCCACATCCTCCGCGTTAAAAACTTGTGCTTCTGGCATTGCATCTACTTCGTCCTGCTCTCGAAGGGCGTGCTCTTCTCTTCTTCGCTCTCCGATGTTGGCTGCCATTCTGTTGTCCATCAGATGGTCAAACTGAGCCTGTGCCCTGCGATTTTCAAGAACATCTTGTGGGCTAGGAAGTATTTCGGTTGGCAGTTCTTCCTCTAGTTCATCCTCGAGCTGCCTTTCAGCATTGTCTCCAATAATATCTTCTCTCCCTCTGATACCTTCACCTCGAGTAGAGGGATCATCTAATCGGTTCAAATCAATATCATGATTTATTTCAATGTTTTCCTCTTCTCCTCCAGCACTTGGTTGTGGTTCGTATCGCATTTCTTGGGGCTCATACTCAGGTAGTCCATGGTCGCTGGCCTGTTCGGAATCATCCTGAACTTCATTCACAGCTTCTTCATCCAAATTCAGAGCATTGCGTATAGCTTCATTATTACGTAATTCATCCCTTGCTCTCATTATCTTGGCGACGTTGTCCAACGTTTCATCATCCATGATGGGAAATCTCTCCTTAAGTTGAGTTTTGAGGAGCTCCTCCTTGGTAAACTGAGGACCAATCTTGTGCAGAACCATTCTCCCAAAGACACTTTCCCTGACGATCATGTCGTATTGAAAATAAAGCCCAATGTGCAAAATGATCACCAGGAATACCTGCCAAGCTGCGAATCTGTAGTTTAACGCAACCTGTATTGCATAAGTAGTCTCTGTGATTTTCTCAGGCAGGTCTTCACGGTATCCGAACATAATACTGTCGTAGAGGCTGTCAGGATGGGGCATTTCACCGTCTAACAGCATCGTATACATTTTGCCAAATGCATTCCATGCTAAAGGAGCCACCACGCAGAACAAGGCCCCGGCCAAAATTGCTGTAATCTTTACTTTTAAAAATTTCAAAAGTGAAATAGTACTTTTCTTTAGAAACAGCGACAAAGGTATCCTTTCTGGCATATTCTCAGCATAGGTAGTTTTGAAATTGATAGGATGGTGACAAATATCGCAATTGACTGTTGTTCCAGGCCTACTCACGTCGATGTTTTTCGAAGCCGTCCACTCCAGAAGACAGGATTCGTGAATATACTTGATGGATCCTTTACACCGGCAAGGATGGAAAAGAGGATTATCACTTGTGGCCTCCCCTCTGCATATACGGCAGGTGGCACCCGCCGAGAACTGATCCTCTTGAGATGTGGCATCAGCGTTTTCCTGCCCTTCAGCATGAATAGGCTGCTTATGCACTTCTTGGGCGCTGTCCACGTCCATTCTTGAACTTGCTCACGATACAATAAAGGAACAGATAATTAACAAACTTATTTGTATACAAAATTGGTTGTATGTGACAGGATACCAGCCTGAACAACTCCTCAGAGAATTAGACTCTTGTTGAGTTTTTAAATCCAACGTGTACTACCTACCACACTATGTGTCCTGATGCTGTTCGATTATTCAAACGTTAATCCTTACCGTGCCTTGTGACACAAAATTTTCTAACGACAGAAAAAAAAATTTTGGATAAGCGCATATAACGAAGAATAATCATTAAACTGATAATTAGATCAGTTGAACTTTTGTCGATAGCGATGGCGAAACCAGTAGATTAGAATTTTTCAAAAAAAATGACGGCATGTTGCTAAAATATCAAACGCTAAATCGTGCTAGGACAATGTTCGCTTTTCAGCCACACTATTATGCTGTCAATTCTGAAGATAAATACTAGACCTGATCAGCACGCTTGACTATACTAGCAAGTTCGGACTCTCTGGAAAAATTCGATGCCTCCGCATTCAGCTAACAAAATGGAAAATAATGAAAAAAAAATTTCGAGAGATTCATTTAGATTGACGTAGTCCTACAGAGGCGGCTACTTTTGTTCTGTGCTATACCTTAGAAAAACAAAGCAATTCTCCAGTTGAGCCGTGGCTTTTGGGTGAGCAACGAATTTTTGTTGGTAATGTATGTAATTGAGAGAGAAAATAGAACTTGTTATTTTGGTCGTGCGTCTGTTGGTTGTTTTTTACCCTTTGTTCTTGTATTACTCTCCCAAGAACAAATCATTAAAACGAACGAAACTAAGTTTCAAATCGAGTGGAAAGTTTAAAAAAAAAAAACGGATCTTGTTCGTCGTACCCAACAAAACATTGAGCAGTAGTCGGACAGCTGCCGTCTTCTACTTAAGAATTCGTAGGAATTACTAACACCAATATTCGAAATATTAAAAAAAAAAGCCCTGCAGGGGGCTCGAACCCCTAACCTTGTGATTAAGAGTCACACGCGCTACCGATTGCGCCAGCAAGGCTAATTATCTAATATTTGGTTGGAACAGTAGAATGGGGTAGACGTTATTCGCATAGTCATTTCCATCCACAAGAATAGTAAATGGATATTAGGTGATTGGAACTCTCGAAGCCTTATGTATCCTTAAAACTTGTGTCACGACTCTACATAATCGTCATGCTTAGAAGACCACCCACAACTTTAAAATTAGCACAGGATGATGTCTCCGAGCTTATAGCTGAGTTAGAAGAGGAGAAACTGCAACAAAGGATCCAATCACAGCGTAAGAATCTGATACGATCTTCCACCAGAGTGGAAATGGGTAAGACTGAAGATGGCAGGATACCAGAGGCTGTTCCTATTGATTCAAATTTTCAAATCAGTCCCTTAGACGGCAAGAGACTGCCGGTAGATCTATCAGAAGGCCCGCCAAGAGCCAGTTCTACTTGGCCCAGTAACCAGCTAGGCAAGGATCGTGCATCTGGGGACAATCCTCCGGGTGCTGGCCTCAACACCACGAATCCTAACACCGAAGGAAATCCGTTTTATAATCAAGGCTAATAATTTTAGCGTTCCTAGTATGTATAGTTTAACTAACGTTCTTTCTTGCCGTTCTGCTGCAACCACTTCTTGGTTTGCTCTCTCTTGTCGTGTACATCGACGAAGTTCGCGGCATTATTGATCTCGCCATAGGAGTCGTTACCAATCAGGTTATCCACGTTGGTTGCCTTATTCATCCGGATATCTTGTAGATATCGATCCAAGGTAATCATCTTCTGAGGACCTTGCAAAGGATAAAACCTTAGTTTTTTGAACGAAAGGAATATCGCTAGGGTAAAAATTGATATAGCAACCAGAGCTTCATATTGGATGTCCTTCGGCAATTGACGACCCAGAGGTGGGGCAGAATCCTGGGGTAGGTTCTTTAACAATTGATGAAATTCATGGCTTGAGAAACCAGCATGCATCAGCAGCAAGCTGGAAAATGCGATGAGGACAATAGACAGGAAAGCCATTCGGTGTATCTGTTCGTTTCTCTTAAGATGTCTACTCTAACCAGTCTTCCATAATGATTATGTTGATGAATTTTTCAACGCGATGCATGCGTATTTGAGAAAAAAAAAAAGCTAGCTATTATAACATACTTATTAAATTTCTGAATCATCGATTGGCTCGTGCTCTAGCATGCTGATCTCTGCTGGTTCTTCTTCTTGTGAGTGCTCATCGATGGGCTCTAGTACTTCATTGCTCTGCTCTCTCAGAGTTTGGCCAGCAGGTGCCTTCTCCCCCTTATCATGGTCAAAAGTCGTATCTTCTATCACCTTAATATATAAAGGACCCAACTTTTCCTTATTCAGCGAAATTCTAGAAATTAGACTGCTCGATAATCCGAGCCGCAGCTTCATTAGAGCTTTTAATTTTATGGTGAATAGCAGTAATTCCTTTTCGCATTTGCCCTCGAAACCTTTATACTTAACATCGTTAAGGTTCACATCTTCTTCCGGATTCCTGTCCAATTGCAAAGAAGCTTCATTGGCGTACAAGCTCTCCAAATAAAGAAAAACTTGAGATAATACGCTGTTAGCATTTTCACTCATGTGAGCCGGAAATTGTTCCTTTAAAGCGTAACTCCAAGATCTTTCTGAATCGGCCAAGCCCAGCTCAAATACTTTCAATGAAATGACAATGTCAATGAATGAATTTGAGGCAGTCCACTTCAGTAAAAAGTCTTCCAAGGTACCGTTGTTATCGTTCTTGTCGCTTGCTAGTGCTTCGAAAATTGAATTGAAGGAGTCCACTATCGCCCTGACATTTTCTAGAGAAGAAATGGGTACCTGTGATTGAAAATTACTCTCAGATGACTTTTCTAAAAGATCTACCCATTTTTGCAACTGCCAAGTACTTAGCAGGCTTAAAAGGTTGAAATGAACCTCCTGGATCGTTTCAAGCTGACAGTGTACAACGATTTCAGGAACTTTTCTGACAAATTTCTTCAGAAAGAGATCTAACAAGTCTCCTTCAAATTCAATCGGATAAACCTTGCCCAAAAGGGCTAATTTGTTAAGAAAGATACCATACAATGAGCCTACAATTTGAGATTGATCGCGATCGTTTTCTTTAACGTTTTCCTTGAGAAACTGCATTAAATGAATCTTCAACTGAGTGATTTGGTTCAACCAAAGTTCATCCAACTCATTAAAGGCCAATTTTCTTACATGCTCCACTGCTTCCAAAAAAGACTTGTATTTGAGATCTACCGTCCCAGGACCAAGACTCGTTTCATTGAAAGCTTTTATGATCTTTTCCACAATCTTCTTGATGTCTTTCTCACAACCTGTATGAAGCCAGTCTTCGAAAGAAAAAAGACTGAAAATACCCAAAATAGACGACAAAATATTACTTGTTTCGATTGGCAGATGTTTGATTAATTTCTCCAGATAAGGCAATACCGCCTCGGCAACTTTTAATCGCGGCTGGCCTTTCAAGCATCGGCCACCGTACGACAGCCCATGGAGAACGGTCACGTACAGAATAGTGTTGTTAGAGTTAGATGGCAACAACAGCGTCAAGTTGCTTTCTTCTGTATTAATAGCGTTTTCGAGGAAAGAATGGGTAAAATCGCCGTCATAGGTAAGCATTCGACATGTATCGTTTAGTAGAGAGCCAAAATGAGGATACAAAAATTCTGCAGCCTGGAAAAGAATGCGAATTTTTGTTTCTGCATCGATAGTTACTTCTTTTTGCAGATATTCTAGCAAGGAATCATTCAGCAGGTTCATGAAAATGCCAATTTTAACCGCCGACGCGGATTCAATGTCAAACAACGTCTTGGGCAGCTCACGATTTCTAGCAAAGTCTTGATATCTTTCTCCTGTAATAGATGCAATAAATTTGGCTACAGATCCAAGATATCTTGAATTTTTTCCATGAGATGAAACGTTAATTTTGTTATCGTCAAATATTAGGCTCGAAATAGATAAAATTTCTCCATCCTCGAGATATCCCAGAGATGCCACCTCCACTAACACATTGACTGCACTCAGTTTTACCTCCAAATTATAATCTTTCAATGCAATCTCGAGAATACGTTGTTTGAAACGTTCAAAAAATTGACGAACAGCAGAATTGTCAACTGCCTTACGTTGGTGCTGAGTGATCAGACTTGGCAATATCCTCAATACTTGTAACCGAACATTTACAGATGAGTCGCTCAATAGCCAGCCAAAATATTTCAAAAAGGTCACTTTCAAGAAATATTCAGGATAACTCTTGATCCACGTAGAAAGATGAACCATTGATTCACATCTAATATCCTCATCCACATCTTTAAACCTGTGTACAAAGCATAATTTTACAATATTATCAATGATTCCTTGAGTCACCAATTCACTACCCTGTATTTCGGCGATGGAGGCCTCTACCTTTTCCAATGTCTTACTATTGGGTCTTTTCTTTTTATTCTCTACTGCCAATTGCTTAGAGAGCTTGGACAAATAGTTTTTATCCAAATCCACCACATGGCTGGCCAAGAAGTCCTGGAATAGATACAAAGTCAAAGTAGCAACGTATCTCAGCGCTCTTATCTTGCACACTGACAGAGGAGATAGCCATGTGAGTAAATCCAACACTAGAGGGCCTGTCCCAATCTCAGAATTATCTTCGCCAGATTCCACATACAACAACTGCAAATCATTCGCAATATCTAGGAGCCTGAACATAAATTCGACGAAGTTTGAGTACAGATGAGGGTATTTGGTCTTCTTTCTACTGGATTTGCTGATCAAAAGGTGAAATTCATGTACTTTTTGTCTCTGGAATATCAATTGTAATTCTCCCACAGTCTCGTTTGAAGACTCGTTACTGTGTACGTCGTGGGCCTCCAATCTAGCGGCGGCTCCACAACAACATAGAAGTAAATTAAGAAAATCTTGCAAAAATTCATCCCTATCATTTAAGTAACCTTCCAGCAAACCCCTTAGCAACTCATCGATAGAACAGTCTTCTGATGTAGACAAGACTTCAAAGAGCTCGGTGGGTTGAAAATCCTTGATAGTCTCCAGGTAGGTCTCTTGGTCCTCTTTTGAAACGGTAGATGACCTGGAGACGCCACTGCTCCTTGCGCGCTTCCGCTGTGAACCATCATGCGACTTACCACGCGTCGGCCTTTTTCTGGATGGCTCCTCATAATCCTCGTCATCCTGAACTTCATTCTCACTGTCGCTCTCACTTCCACTAGCACTTCCGCTCTCATTTCCGCCACGTCCCAAGTCCGCACTATTATCACTCCTCACCTGCACGTTCTCACTTGATTTGGTCCTGATCCTAGAGGATCTGCGCACTTCAGTCATCTGCGAGGCTCCAATCTGTGATGAAAGATTGTTTGTTCAAGTTGAAGTGAGGTCAAACAAGTAAGCTCATCTCATCTACACGCGTGAAATGAAACACGCGTCAGTATAAAACGTATAAAACAAAAATAAATCACAGCACGCAAACTAGTGAATGTATTATAACCTTGTCGAGTGCGGGGGCCTAAGCCATAGTTTGGTCAAATCTATCTATAAGCAAGGTGACCCCCATTCGTCATGTACCTTATCTCTTGCTCTTTCTCCTCTCTTCAAAAATCTCTAGCAAAACACAGCGGAGATCACTTATTCCAGTACGTCCTGGCCCTGTTGACAATGGAAACCAACCCATTTAACGGTCTTTGATTTGGGTTGAACGAAATATTGGAATCATACTGGATGGTCTCCTCGAGATCTGAATCAGAAAAGTCGCATTCCAAATCCTCAGTGCTGCTGAGTTCCCCATGCGAAGAGATGTTAACGTAATCATTGGTAACAGCCGGTGGAGTTTCCAACCCATCCGCTGGCAACTCATTCTCTCCTGCTTCTGCAGCGTATCTCAAGAGCTGCTCTTGCTGCTTCTCGTCAGTGGCACTACTGATAGTGACGTCTTCCAGGTTGTCATTGAGCTCGTAGTCGTGGTAGTGTAAAACGTTGTTGGTGTGACCGCAGCCGTCTGTTGCAGTTTCAAAATACGACAGTGTGATCCAATCACAGTCGTTCACCAACAATTTGAACATCGCCTTCTCCTTTCCATTCACTTTGGGAATTTCAACTTTGTAACCTTGATGTTCATCATATTGGAGCACGTAGTCGGAATGCTGCCAGTTGTCAAACTCACCTGTAATGACGATCTTGTCTTTGGGTGAACGGCCCACTACCTCACTCGGAATCACGAGCTGAATGTTAGACATCACAATTTGATAAATAAAATCCCCAAGCTCTGTAGTAGAAACAATTTTGTGTACCCTTGGTTTAAAACTTTTCAAATCTTTGGATCGTTTCTTTCCTTTGTTTTATTTTCATGTTTTTAATGCTCCCTTAAATTTCGATCAACTTTATATCCTGGGGCACATAAAACATAAAATCTCAATTCATTCCATCAGGGCGATGAAAGCCATGAATGCGAACCCAGATATGATTGCTAGAATCTGTGCAACCCATTTCTTCCATTCTTGCTTCGTGTTCTGCGTAGAAGTGCTTAGTAGCTGTGGAACAACCCCCACTGATGCCAGGTAAATGAATGCGCCAGCCGTCATAGGTAACAGAAGCTCCGAAGCATCCACACCAGCCATTGTAGCACATCCAGCAGAGCTTTTTGCTGGGAGCTCATTGAGTGCGCATCCAATTGCAGTGCCCAGTAGTGCGCCGAGTGAGGTCACCAATTGAGACTTGAGGGCCTGAGGAAACGTAAATCCATTAGATAGCAGAATGGCAAAATCCCCTAGCTCGTGTGGAATCTCATGAAAGATCACCGCTATCGTGGTGGATACTCCAACATGTCTTGAATTGTAAAAGGAGGATGCCAATGCGATGCCGTCCGTCGCATTGTGGACGAACCCAGTGGCGATGTTGAGGAGCGGAGAAGGTGCATTTTGCTTCTCAGAAATGTGTTCATGCGGTTCGGAGTGAGAATGCGACTCAGAGTGAGAATGCGAGTGAGAGTGAAGACCTCCCTCTGAGTTCTGACTGACAATTCGAATGGTTTTGTCTAGGCAAAGAAAAAGAAGAAATCCGCTGAATATAACAGCACCTAACACCAAGCCATCGACATGCGAAGTGGCACTCGTAGCAATGCTAGCAAAGATCTCAGGTATCAAATGCAGTAGCACATCTCCGAGTAACGTTCCAAGGGCAAAAGCCACTAGGATAGATAGAACCCACGAATCCCCACCACCCCTAAAACTTGGAACAAGCTGCACAACAATACATGGCATTAGCTGGATGATTAGAGTGGCTAGTATGGAATTGTAGCGAGCATCAAAGGGAAATATGTGGTTTTCTAAGTGATGAATGAGGGCGCTGGTCTCAGCATGCATATTTCCCTGCAGATGTTCATGCGTTTTCTCATGATTATGCCCATGAGAATGGCCATTAGCCCGAGTAAATATAGAAGTCGTTAATAAAGCTAGTGCAGACACCTTCATTGTGAGATGTGTCCATTTACTCCATGGGATGAACTTTAATTTTTCAATTTTCCAGACAGTGTTACTAAAAAATAGAGTAAACATGAAAAAATAGAAAACTTCGCAATGAAAGAGAAAGAAAAAAAAAAAAAAAAAAAATAGATACATTCAGATTTTATTATATTACAAGCTCCACGGTTTATACACTTTTGGTTCCACCTGCGATATAGCTTCTACCTCTTCTTCCGATTTTTTATCAAGAGACTGGCTTTCTTGATCCTCGTCCTGGGACTCTTCTTCGACCAATTTTATGCCAGAATCGACCTGCTCCGATGCCAACACCAACTTCTTGGAAATATTGAGCTTTGCCAATTCCGAATTCAACTCGTTAACCTGTTTGCTTAGTGACATCCTGTCGTTTAACATTTTTTCGGACACCTCCACGTACCGGCGCTTCTCCTCTTGCAGCGCAGCCTCCACTTTGTTCAGCTGCTCAAATCTCGAATCCAATTTCTTGACAGTCATTTGGGCCAGTTCCTGTACAACCGCCTGAGTCTCTAGTAAATATTTCTGAGATATCTTTCGAGCTGATTCCGGCACCGACTCTTGCAAAGTCTGTTTGTGTAGCCCGTCTAGCAAGGCTTTGATAGTGGCATCAACAGCATGGACAGCGTCCATGGAGCTCTTGGGGACCCCATTTTCACCGTTTGCGGGTTTTTGCCTCTTGACAGACCCCACGACATCGTCAATATAATTATCTTCTATCGGCAGACTTAGGAACTTCTCTACGCATTCCTCCAACGTCTTTGTACCTCCGACATGGTCAACAATCTTCTCCCATTGGTCTTCGTACATTTCAATGCCCTCTAGTAAAAGTAAGATTTCCTGATCGGACCAATGTCTCTTACCAGTTGGAGCATCGTTTTCTAGCCTTACGAAATCAGATGCTTGAAAATTCGCCCCAAAGTGACCCTCTTGGAAACACCTAGAGCATAAGTTCGCGTCTCTAGCACGCAAATTGTGGTAACGCACTACCACCGCATCATTGCCACACGTATGACATATATATGTCTTGTGTATTTGCCTCGAGCTCTTATCCCTGGACTGTAGTGCGTTGAAGTCTTGAGTAGTATCATAAACGCTAGTCTTGAGGGAAAGATTGACTGGGAATTTTTCACGTTTCACAAATTGGTTCTCTGTAGCGCCTTCATTCCCAGGTTTTGCCTGCTCACCTTCCTCAGTGATCAATTCGGGTGGCACAAATGGCTTCAAACCTTGTGGCGTGTCGAGAATCACTTGAAAATGACCCGTAAAGCTGGGTCCGATTAAGGTGGGTTTCGAGCGCGGATCTATCTGGTAGTTGATTAACCCCCATTTTTCCAAGAAGGCATGAATCTTAACAATTGATGCTACATCCATCGCAATGTTCCTCCTTGCTGCCGTCATCGTCAAATACTCGTATGGGGACAGCCTGTAGGTGTTGATCATAAAGTTTCGCGCATCCTTGTAAGCCTTGGGAGTTTTGAATCGCGACGAATCGTCAAAGAAATCTGGTATAGACCTTTTTTCAATGTCGTGTACTTCAGAGAATTTGAACCATGCAGCAAACGAAGGTATAATTACAGGGTGGGCCTGCTTCGCCAAGAACCTCAACGCCTTGTCTTCCAGCTTTTGTGCTTCTTGCTCGTAGTTGATCTCGGCGGATTCGTGCTGTTGGAGCTGTTGCTGCTGCTGTTGCAAATGGGGCAGCAATGGGGGAGCACTGTTGCTATTGCCAGTATCTGTACCGGCCGCGTCACCATTTTCCATGCTGGGCTGCTGCTCACTACCGCTCATGGCCTTCCACAGATCCGTTTAGTTTGAACCCTTCGTTGACAATATTTGTTTCTTTCAAAGTAAAAGGTGCTTAAGTTTTCAAAGGTCTTGAAATTTTACGTGAACCAAAAATCCATTCAAAAGGATTATCACGTGCAGGGTATTGAGAAGCAGTTTACAGGGCCTTACGGTTAGATTTGAAGGTTCGCAAGTGCCCTTTCTGCGATTTGTCCTGTCAGATTATATGGGGTGGTCTCTATTAAGTGGTCTGGCAATTGACTGTGAGTTTGCATTTGGGTCAACTTTATAGGAATAACGTTTACTTTTGAGAAGGTAGTGAAAAATGGCACCACAAGACAACAAGATGCGCGCATCAAGGCCGCGGAAATCTATTAATTATAGGGAGAAGAATGAATCTGATTTGAAGGCAGATATCCTTGATTCGGATTCTGATGAAGTCAACGACGACGAATCCAAAGGAGCTGATATATGGTTGCAAGATGATATTAAAGGTGACGATGTAGCGTTGGACTCGGATGAGGAGGATGAGGAGGACGACGGCAAATTGAATCAGCTGCTAGATGATGCGAGGCAGAGAATGGAGCAAAATGCTATGCATGAAGGCGACGAGGATGATGAGAGTGACATTGAAAATGATACCACTATCTCTTTGAAAATTGACAAATTGAACGAATTTGTGAGGCAGAGCCAGGTTTATTCCAGCGTCATAGCCGATACGCTTTTTGAAAGAACGAAGCAGCGGCAAGAAGAACAAATGACACAAGAGCCCGCGAGGAAAAAGCCAAAATCCATCACTGATTTTTTTAAGCCAAAGGCTTCCAACATGGATGATAAATCCATTGCTGATCAGCAGCCGAATCTTTTGGAAAACTGTGTGCTAAAGCCTTACCAACTGGACGGTTTGAGTTGGCTCATAACTTTGTATGAGAATGGATTAAATGGTATCTTGGCAGACGACATGGGTCTCGGTAAGACGATACAAAGCATTGCATTGTTGGCATTCATCTATGAAGTAGATACTAAGGGTCCATTCCTCATAGCGGCGCCTCTCAGTACTGTAGACAACTGGATGAATGAGTTCGCTAGATTTGCTCCCAAAATACCTGTTCTAAAATATTATCATCCCAACGGCGTGAAAGAACGTACAAAACTTTTGAAGCAGTTTTTCAAAAAGACAGACGGACATGGAGTTGTAGTCACCTCATATGAGATCATCATTAGAGATGCAGACGCAATTATGGCTAAGCAGTGGAAATTTTTAATTGTTGATGAAGGACACCGGTTGAAAAATGTTAATTGTAAACTGATCCAAGAGCTAAAACGTATCAACACTTCCAATAGGTTGTTGTTGACTGGTACACCATTACAAAATAATTTGATAGAACTGTGGTCCCTCTTGAATTTCATCATGCCAGATGTTTTTGCCGATTTCGAAATTTTTAATAAGTGGTTCGATTTTGAAAGCTTGGATTTGGAGTCTACTTCGAAAAAATTGAACAAAGTGATTAATGACGAGTTGGAGAAAAACTTGCTCACCAACTTGCACACCATCTTAAAGCCATTTCTGCTGAGAAGGATGAAAAATGTCGTCTTGGCTGGTATTCTGCCGCCGAAGAGGGAATACCTGATCAATTGTCCGCTGACGCCGATCCAAAAAAAGTTTTATAGAATGGGATTAACAGGTAAATTGAAACGCAGTATTTTCAAAGAAATGATTAAATCATTTTTCACTTTGAACACAGATTATGTGGGCAAAGTCACAAATAAATCGATTAGAGATTTTATCGATTACAAATTAGACGGAAGCGCCGATCAGCAGATATCTGAGACGTTGACTCAAATGGATGCACTGTACACTGAGCATCTTTCGCGTAATTTCAACAACATTAAACTGCAAAACATGATGATGCAGCTGCGACAAGTAGTCGACTCGGCCTTCTTGTTCTACTTCCCCTTTTTACATCCGGAAGATTTAACACTAGATTTATTGCTTCAATCTTCAGGGAAATTGCAAGTTTTACAAAGGTTAGTAATTCCACTAATTGAAAAGGGCCATAAAGTGCTCATTTTTTCACAGTTCATTCGCATGCTCGATTTAATTGAGGACTGGTGTGAGCTAAATTCTCTTGAAGCTTTAAGAATCGATGGTTCCGTTGACAATGAAACTCGAAAGCAACAACTGGACGACTTCAATAAAAATAACAACTACAAAGTTTTCCTGCTTTCCACAAGAGCTGCAGGACTGGGCATCAATCTGGCAACTGCGGATACCGTTGTGCTGTTCGATAGTGACTGGAATCCACAAGTAGATCTTCAAGCTATGGATAGGTGTCACCGTATTGGCCAGCAGAAATCTGTGATTGTTTATCGTCTATGTTGCGATAATACTGTCGAACACGTTATTTTGACGAGGGCAACCAGCAAAAGACGGTTAGAGAAATTGGTGATACAAATGGGTCAATTCAGCACGTTGAAAAAACTGGCCTTGAATGAAAAATCTTTCTTGCAGATGAATGCTTCGGGTCCTGGCGGCAGTAGAGCTAACGCAAGGCCTACCAACAAAGACCTAGTCCAAGAACTTTCCAGTCTTCTAGCCACCGGTGAATCTAGTATTGGTTTCCAGAATGGTGGCCCTGATGACGATGGTCAATTGGACCCTGCGGAGTTGAAGGAGCTAACTGACCGATCCCCCAAGGCATACAAAGAAAATCGGAATGTGGATATGCCTCATATTAGACTTTTTGAGACCACCAGAGGGGAAATATGAGGAGTTAATATAAGCATGCACCCCACAAAAATTGTTTCCGACGGCCGATATGTTGGATGCTCTTTGTGTGAACATAAGACATTAGTCTTTCTCTTGATATTTTAACCGATCCAATTCTTTTTTTTTCTTCATCTCTGAAACCAAGGTCGATTTTTGTATATTGACTTAAGAAACTCCGTATTTAATTCCGAATACTAATAGAATATAACATATTTTCTGTCTTTTAATTTCTTGAGAAAGATAAGTTCTTAATAATAATGTCTTCTTCTGAAAATTTTGATTTAGCGTATTATTCCTGGGGAGAACAAGAAGAAAAACCAAAAAAAAAAAAAAAAAAAAGAAAGAGAATTCCAGAATACATGCTAATGGATTTCAGGAAGTAAGAAGAGCTGAGATATTCAAAATTCTATAAAAATGCCTACTTATCTCCAGCAAATAAGCGTCCAGAATAATGATAAATCGCATACCAATAATTGGAGATGATATTAAATGAGCCTACCGGAAAAGCAAAAGATTGAAAGCTCAATAATCTTGGCTCAATATTCTTGAATCCGGCATAATGTACGGAAAGTCCCAAAGTTGGAAGATTTGAAAGATTTGAAAGATTTTGGTTTGTTTGTTTATCAACTGTTTACCAAACCAAAATTAACGTTTGGTAGCCAAAACCTCCGGTTCACAAGGTGGAACAGCTAAAAACAAAATAACTCCAAACGGGGACAAATGATCAAACTATTTTCGGCGAAAAAGAGCAACTACATATGTTTATACGCATGAATGCATGCTCGCCCCGCGGTCCGATCAACCTCTTCGAGACGTTGCAATATTCAAAAAGCTTCAATTCTAGCAAAAAAGAAGCTAAAAAGGTCAAGAAAAGCAAACTTCGGCCTAAAAAAATACAAGTGAAAGAATAAAGTTTACCTCAAACTTAAAACTTACAAAGGTAGAGAGCTTTTCCTATTATTTGCCTTGACTGTATTCTGATTTCAATTCATTTGGATATCAATATGACCAACTCCGGTTTTTTTTTTTTTTTTTTTTTTTTTTTTTTTTCACAGAATTCAAGAGTTCTGTACCTTGCATAGGTAAACATGCATTTTAGACACGGAACAATTAAAAAAACATACTAAAGACTCTAAAATATTCGAGCAATTTTTATGTAGTTTTTTTTGCGTCATTAAGATTTCAGCGTATACTTGAAAATTACCAGTAAATTCAACCATGCCTAAAACTCGATAGCCTTGAGTCTATGAACTTCAGAAAATTTCTGTGTCTATTGAGAATTCACGAGAGAGAAAACAGAAATGACCATAGCTCACGCTACAGAATACGTTATTTGCATCTCCATAGCTACATCGTTCATCTTTTATATTCTTTGAATAAGTTCTTATATTGAAATCATTATCGACGAGAATGGTATGTGAGCTTTTCTTTTCCTCCCTTTCCAGTTAATTTGCGGCCCCTTTAAAAAGAGGACAAGTTTTGCCCAGTGCCTTGAACATTCATAGTAGTGGTCATAGAGGTTAACAGCACTTAGCGAACCATTGAGTATTTGATATACTTGAGAAAGTATTGATTGAAACTCACTGAGTGAGCTACGGAGGTTGATTACTTGTGGAAACTACGTGTTTTAAGGATTGCCACTTTTTTTAATACCATAACTACAAAGGATGCCCATGCTTGGCGATCAAAGGGTCGAGTTGGAGCTGTTTGAAGCGGAGGTGAAGAAGCGCAAACCAGCTGACCTGCTGCAGTTTTCTGCAAACTATTTCAACAGAAGATTAGAGCAGCAGCGTTCCTTTGCTAGGAGACAAGAGACGCTGGCAAGTTCTAAGGGAATCGTGTTGTTCCCGGCAGCATCAGAGCAGGAGTGTGGAGCTGCTGCATCACTTTCGCTTGAGCAGAGCGAGAGTGGCAGCGGAGAAAGCACTGATGTGGCGTTCAAATCTCCATTTGCCGGCCAGGATCCTCATTCGACACATGTAGGTGGCCCGGGAGCGGGTTTATTTAAGGGTAACTTCGATGTGGCAAAAGAGGCAGTCAACCGTGCCGAGTCGCCCATGTGTCCCCGTAATAACGAAGAATCCAAAGTCAAGAAAGCGTATGCGAACTTCCAGCCGCTACCCACAAATTTCAACGCCGAGAGACGTACCTCTGTGAGTGCAGAGACTTTCCAACCCAGCAGCTTGGATAATTGGATCCCACCACATTATGAGGAGAAAAATCAGCAGCAGTTAGATCGTCTTTTGAGGGCTGTCGGGGGCAGCTTTCTTTTCAGCAAGCTGGACACAGACTCTAGAAAACTAGTGGTTAATGCCCTAGAAGAGAAGAAAGTGTCCAAGGGCACCGAAATCATCAGACAAGGTGATGAAGGTGATTTCTTTTACGTTGTGGAGGAAGGTACCGTGGATTTTTATGTGAATCACCACAAGGTCAACACTTCTGGCGCCGGCTCCAGTTTCGGCGAGTTGGCGTTGATGTACAATAACCCTCGTGCTTCCACGGTAATTGCAAAGACGGACTGTGTGCTTTGGGCTCTGGATAGACTCACTTTCCGTAAGATACTGCTGGGCAGCTCTTTCCAAAAAAGACTGATGTATGACGAATTACTCAAGAGCATGCCTATTTTGAAGTCATTGACCACATATGACCGTGCGAAGCTGGCCGATGCGTTGGACACCGAACTGTACGAACCTGGCCAAGTCATTGTGCGTGAGGGCGACGTTGGCGAAAATTTTTATCTGATCGAGTATGGTGAGTGCGATGTCTCCAAGAAAGGCAAGGGAGTAATCAACCATTTGAAAACCCATGATTACTTCGGTGAAATTGCTCTTTTGAAAGATCTACCCAGACAAGCAACGGTCACGGCTACGAAGAAGACAAAGGTCGCTACGTTGGGCAAGAGTGGTTTTCAAAGACTGCTGGGACCAGCTGTGGATGTTTTGAAATTGAATGATCCCACTCGTGTGCGGGAATCGCAGGAGAAGGATTCGGCTCACGCATAGTAGGGAAGAAGCATCGTCATTTCTTCTTGCTCCCTTTCAAATCAATGTAATTTAGTTCTAATGGCCAACTTTACGTTTGTATATACATCTAAACTATACAAGCGGATTCCGCATGAAAGCATTTTTTTTTTTTTTCGTTTGTTGTTCGTCGTATGCTGCTTACCAGCTCGAGCCAGTGTAGCACTCCTTCTGACACCACATCCATGTCAAAGAGGTGGTGGCCACAATCAAGGGACCCATAATTCCCTTTCCCAACTTGCAAGTCCGGTACACTATTAGTTCGCTGCCAAAATGTGCCAATGCGATCAAATAAGATATAAATGTCAGTTGATAGATGTGATTTTCTTGGAGATAGAAAGCGCCATAGAGGCGAATGAAACTCGAGATCAACGTCCAAGTGCCGAAGGTTCTTGCGCTTAAGGAAGTAGTTTCCTGGGGTTTGTTCTCGTAAACCCTTCGAGTCAATTCGAGACCTGAAATGTATGTCTGAACAGAGTTGAGGACGGAAACTACGGAGATGAACAGCAGCCATTTGGGCAGATAGCCTGGGGCCATAGTGGCGAGTTTATTCGACGTAAAATTGATTACCTGTTGGAAAGAAAGCATGGTAGATCAGTAATGAATATAGCAATGCGAAGTTAGGTGAAGCTAATTGGCACCGTATTTGTTGTTTTTTAAAGCCAGAAGTATACTCAGTTCTGCACCTTTATAGTAGCGAGAGACTTCGCTTGTTCCTTGAAAATGGAAAAAAGCTGTCCCTAATCTAATAAACGAGGAAACATAAAACTTGCCAATCACACACGCACACAATCACGTATCGTCGAAATGAGTTCTGAGCAATCGTTCGATGCAGCATTAGATCTGCTGAGGAGATTAGATCCCAACCGTCTGCAAGAGCACTTACAAAACTTGATCCAATTGGAGCCTGGTATGGCAGAGGACCTCTTGTCTTCTGTGGATACACCGCTGGAAGTGAAAAAGGATCCCAAATGCTCACAAAGAGAGTACTTGTGCTGTGACTATAATCGTGATATCGACTCACACAGGTCTCCATGGTCAAACGAGTATTTCCCTGAATTATCCCCTGAGGACTTGAAGGAAAGTCCTTTCCCTTCACAGACCCTTAGAGAGCTAGAGGTGCTAGCCAATGACTCGTTTGACATTTACAGAGATCTGTACTACGAAGGAGGTATCTCCAGTGTCTATTTTTGGGAACTTGACGAGGAAAATCCCCAGGATTACGCCGGCGTGGTGCTGTTCAAGAAGGGTGACAGATCCCTAAGCAACTGGGACAGTATTCACGTAGTGGAGGCCACTCATAGCGGGCAAGTCGTCACTTATCGTCTCACCTCAACAATACTCCTTTATCTAGATACAAACAAGCAAATGACACTTTCGGGCAATTTAACCAGACAAACCGAAAAACAGGGAGCGTTACCAGTCGTAGGCAATGAAGAGCACAGAAACGTAGCTGAAGTGACCAATTTGGGAACTTTGATCGAGGACGTCGAGATTCAAATGAGAACAATGCTGGAGGCTGTCTATTTTGAGAAAACAAGAGATATCTTCCATGAAACCAAGAACAGTATTGCTTCCGTCGAGGAACAAAACAAAGAAGCCCACCAAGAAATCATCAAGGGTATCCAGGGCATGTAGAAGTTAATTATGCTTTTAAAACTATTATAAATTAAACCTACTTCTTAGTCAGTGTCGTTTACAACGATCACTTTTTTTTTTTCCTCTTGGATGATTTTTCAACATGAAGATTCAAAAAATGCATTGAACAAACGTACAACTAGAAATCATTTAGTCTTGCTATAGCAACAGGATCCGTGGACACAAAAAGTCAAAGGGCGTGCCCTCCATGAAGTGTAAGAAATGGTCTCAAGCTCGTGTTTATTCAGATGCCAACCAGAGGCGGGACCAGGATTATTGGGATTATGAAAACACAACGATAGAATGGTCGACCAACAATAGGTTTTACGAGATCGAGAGCAAAGTGGGTAGGGGGAAATACTCTGAAGTATTCCAAGGTGTGCAGCTGAGTACGCACCGGAGCATTGTGATAAAAATGTTGAAACCAGTAAAGAAGAAGAAAATTAAGAGAGAAATTAAAATCTTGATGAATTTATCGAACGAGGAGCATCCACCAACTGCTGGAAAATTTGACAAGGCTCTTTACTACACAAATCAGAAGGAGGAGGCATTGCAGTTCATGAGACCGTATCTCTATGATTTACCGCACAACGGACATGAGAACATCGTGCAATTGCTGGACGTCGTAAGAGATCCAATATCGAGGACTCCTGCTTTGGTATTTGAACACGTTAACAATGTAGATTTTCGTATTCTTTACCCAAAATTGACTAACATGGATATGCGGTTCTACATGTTTGAGCTTTTGAAGGCATTGGATTACTGCCATTCAATGGGGATAATGCATAGAGACGTTAAACCACATAACGTGATGATTGACCATAAACACAAAAAATTGAGGCTCATTGACTGGGGGTTGGCAGAGTATTACCACGCCAATATGGAATACAACGTACGTGTGGCTTCAAGATTCTTCAAAGGTCCAGAACTGCTCGTAGACTACAGAATGTACGACTATTCTTTGGACCTATGGTCTTTTGGTACTATGTTGGCGTCGTTAGTTTTCCAAAAAGAGCCTTTCTTCCATGGTACTAGCAACACTGATCAGTTGGTTAAGATTGTTCGTGTCTTGGGAAGCGAAGATTTTGAAAAGTATCTGGTGAAGTATGAAATTACTTTACCGAGCGAATTCCACGATATGGACCAATATATCAGGAGGCCGTGGCGTCGATTCATCAATGACTCAAACCGCCATTTGAGTGATAACGACGAAGTGATAGACTTGCTAGACAACTTGCTCAAGTACGACCATGCGGAACGGCTCACTGCTAGAGAGGCTATGGGCCACCCTTGGTTTGAACCTATCCGCAAACCGGCAACAGAGTCTGCCTGTGTATAATTAATGCTCCTTTTTCTCCCCCTATCAACTTTTCTTCAAGTCTATAATTATTGATCTTTCATCTTTAGCAAAATGGACCATTGAGGCCAACGCACAAGTCTGAATCGGGACACAAGGCCTAAATCTCCAGTGACCAAAAGCGCGGATTGCAAGTTAAGTCGGTAATTGATTGCATCCCTCGAGCGTACGTGTTCAGCCCACTGTACTTTATCGATTAGTGACAACAGTTCACGAATGATAATGCGTAAGCATTGCAATTTCTCCTCGCTGTTGTCTGACCGCCGTTCTAGTGCGGCGTACAACTCCTTCGTGTACTTCTGGGACATGTGGCGACTGCGGTGTAGGTATCGCTGTTTGAAAGCGCACTTGTCTGCCATAGGGCGGCTGTTTTTCGCTGGTGGAGCTAGCGTCAAAAATACATGCGTCAAACCCTCCAGTACAAGACATATTTTGTCAAAGGCCAGTGACACTGCCGATGAATTTCCTAACTGAGTTTGCAAATTCAATACAGCACTCACTGTATCGAAATGTAGTTTACACATGCGTGCCAGTTCAAAACTCGTAACAAAGCTTCCCTTAGCTGGAACAAAGCTTAATATGCGCTTTGGTTGCCGCTCCTTCACGGCGAGAAGATCATTTTTCACAAACTTGAGGATCATAGACTCGGTCACGAAACTGGATTTGTTGGGGTGGAAGCAGGCAAACGAAACTATCAGCAACTGGAAACATTCAAATAGCCGATGAATACGCTTATCACGCTGTCCGAGGCATGACACAGTTGCTAGCAGCTTATAGTTAGGCCAGTACCACTTGGTGACGTCTGTTCCTGAAATGTCATCGACAAAAGTGCGCAATATGTTGACGTTGCCGCGGAGCGACCCATCTAACAAATAATGATAAACCGTCTCCAGTTGCATGAGCAATGGTCTATTGAGCTTCAAATAAGACAACTTGTCGCTGACTAGCGAGAAAACATTATCAGGACTTTCGGAATCAATGGCGATCTTTGGTAATAGACCCTTGCTACTCTTTCGCAATGCATTCCACAGGCGAGGATTGCGAAATTTGATGGTTGCAAAACACTGACACGTTGTTAGTAAAGATGTCAGAGACGGTCTCGTAATGAAAGCATACTCACTATTATCCAATCTTCCTCCATGTCGACGAACATCTTTGAGCTTGAAGAGAAAGCCAGGCAAATGGAATCTTTCCCGCTGCCTTTATACACTGCGTTCTCTCCGTCGGGAAAGAAAAAAAAAAAACAACTGTAAAACAAAGGAATTAGCCGCCAAAACAGACCCGCATATACAAGGTTTGTAGTTCATTCTATTACATTTACTGCTAATAAGCAGCCTATATTCTCTATAACTCGTCTTGTCCGCTTCGTTGGCTGCAATTTGTTTGCATCCAACCTATTAATTTTATGCCAGCTCGTTACACCAATATACAAAACCCATTTCTCTAATATAAACAAGGATCGGGGCAAGCGACACACAGAAACGCCCGTTCGCCCCCTCCAACAAGCGTACTTTCTTCTGCGTCTACGTTTCCATCTTCACCACCAGGCCTCCATCGTCTACCTCGCTGACCCCCGAATCTATCCTCAGCATGCTCTCTATGATCTCCAATGACTCCCTCTCACTTGAAGCACACTTGCTCAGGTGGGCCTCGAAAAAGGTCTTGAATTTCGTCACCAGCTTCTCGTAGTAGTCCAACTTCTTCTTCATCACTTTGTTTTCCTGTGACAGGACGTCAAAATCTTTCTGCAGCTGTAACTGGGCCACCTTCTTGCGCTGCCTACACTTGGAGGCGGCCACACGATTGCGTTCCAGCAGGCGGGCCCGTTTCCAACCGGGGGTGCCAGGAACAGCCATGCCTCCAGAAGAGACTCCCGGGAACCCCTGTGAAATAGACGACTCCGCCGATGCAGAGGAAGGAGCCGAGCCAGCAGACAGACCTTGAGAAAACCCAGCATGCGATGCCCCTGCCCCAAGACCTGCAGGAGCCGGCAGGGACCCAGCTGCCCCCCAACGGTTGGCAGCACTTTCCGTACTGCCGTTCACGCCGTTTACACCGTTTGCACCGCTTGCACCGTTTGCACCGCTTGCGTTAATGAGGTTGTGCATGGGCGGCATGGGCGGCACCTGGCAGTCGTGAAGGTTCTCTAGCGTCTCTACGTCTTCTCCCAGCTGGCTTATCTGCCCGTTGCTGATGCTAATTCGTCTCCTTCTTATGGGCTCGTCAAACCGCGTTACACTCGACTGAAAAATGGGTGGGTTCGTCATGGGCAGGTGTGCCACGTCCACTCCGCTGAAGAACGGGGACAGAGCCTCCTGTATCGACCTGTCGTTTAGTGAGTGCGGGTTCGGCTGATTGAAAAGGCTTCTTGTGTTTCTCTTCTGGTTGGCTAACTCTTGGTTCCACAGGTCAAACGAGCTTTCATTGCTTTGTGATGGCGGTACAGATGGCCCAGGGGCATGGTCCATGTGCGTTGGGTTGTTCATCTTATTCTCGACTCGTCGATCTTTTCTTTGTAGCACTTGTGTATGCTCCTTGGGTGACGTAAGCTTGTATATTAAGGATGAGCTGCGTCACTGCGTACGTAACCGAAAGAGAGTGACGACTGCAAGTTGCAATGGTTACAGGCGTGTGTGTCTACGGTGATGTGAACAGGGTTGTGTGTATATGAGTGGCGTGAGCCGTGTGAGTTGCCAAGGTGGCATGACATGGAAGTATGCGTTTTTGGCGTTTGCTGGCTATTCTTACTGTGAAAATATCTGTCCTCCAAGATGGAGTGCATGTAATCCTCCGCTTCGTTTTTCCCGGAGTGCCGTGCATTTGAAAAACAGCTTGCAAGGCGAGTTGAGCGTTTTGGAAAACAGGAAAAAAAAGAAAATAGAAGAGCGGCGTACCACTTCTATATCTTCCACGTACTCGTCATCTTTGGGTTCAGTAATTGGTTTATGTGATTTTTTTTTTTTTTTTTTTTAGCTGTTCCACTGTATTTTTGCAGTTCGAAACGGTCTGGTCTTCTCTTTGGGGGCGCTTGTCGAGCCGTGAAATCCATAAATGCATGAATCCATGGATGCATGTATTCGTGCGTGAATTCTAGCTGAGTATCTTCTACGATACGGGGCAGAAGCCTCTAGTCACTGTGTACGCAGCTCCCAACTCGGTCCATATTCTGTTTAGGTAGATACTCCCGGTGGCGGTGTTATGGGCGGAGTTTTCGTAGCAGGGGCGAACTGGCGCCAGGCGTGGGAGTGATATGCTGCCTCTACAAATTTATTAGTAGATGGGCTTGGCTGTTCTATAAAATGCTTGTTGTATGCGCTGGTTTCTGTCGTGTGGCACGGAGCGTTCGAGCAGGAGACTCTTGAAAATATTCTTGAAAAAATATTCCTGGGGTGAAGACTACGCTAATGGAGAGTAGACATGTATAGCACTTTGGCTCATGCCAAGATATCGTAGTATGTACGAAGACTTCAAATGCAGATGAAGGCCTCAATTGTGGAAGGCTGGCGTCACATGGCCAGAGATCTCTACACTGCTGAGTGCTGAGCCTCTGAGAGCGTGTGCGAAATGCACAATTCTGCGTACTGCTTGTGCTATATAATGTCCTCGGCTGACGTTTGCGTCTGCGCAAATGCGGCTGTTTTTCGCAATCGGCCCTATAGTTCTTGAGCTAGGTACGCAGACCAAACTGATTTGATTCGCGTAAGCGAGGCATTCGCACACTCCACCCAGCGTGCCACATCCTAGTGTGACTCAGTCAATGCATGGCAAGCTGAATAGCACGGGGGTAGCCACTGAATATCTCTTTGCTATATTGTATATTCTTTTACATATAATGTTATTTTTTTTTTTCAAACATTAATATCCAAACTTTTCTTATCAAAGCTAGCTGCTTTGTCCCAATGTAACACCAGTCAAGACAGAAGTGAAAATACAACCGCACTTTTCTGTCTTATTTTCGCCATTCGTATAGCCTTTTGTGTAGCCTTTTTGTTTTATCTCACAGAAAAAGGTGGTAATACAGTTCCACGATGAGCATGCTCCCGCCCATATAGACTGAGCACTAGACGAACTTTTGTTGGAAAACCGACATGTTGGCGACAACAAGTCCATAGAGGAGACGTAGACTAGTCGGGACACGCTTGGTTTCTTGACCTAGAAAGTATGTGTAATATTATGGAATATACACCGGTATCCATGGCAACGATACCGCGGAGCTTCAACATACATTAGGGGACATTGAACAAATCAGAAAAGCATTAAGAAAAAAAAAAAAAAAGCAAAATACAAAGGAAACTTCACAGGCTGCTCAGCAGGCCAATATCGATCGATCTTATCAGTTGCCAAGAGCTCATGGACATGCAATAAATATTCGGTATCCCAATCTAATCTCTGTGAACACTTATCGCACCCCACGAACGGCTTGCTTCCGTTTTTGTCGCCCACACGAAAACCTTGATGTTCAAAGTACCGTTAAAATGGCCGCCAGGCCAGGCATGGACTTCTCCAAGCTGATCGATGAACAAGATGTCATCGTCGAGAACCAGAGAGGGCTGACACTCTTTGGACATCCATGCTTTTCTCCCAAACTTCTTTTCCCACGCATGGACCCAACCAATTTCCAAATATTGAATCGCGAGAAAGGAACTTTCTATAATATGAAGGACAGCCGTCGACCCATTAGAGACTTCTATCCATTGAGTGGAGACGATCAGGGTGGTAGATGGCTTGTGGATATGCGCTACGGAGACGTAGACGATCAAGGCTGGGTCTACAGCTGGGCTTTCCGCCATGGCAGATGGAGGGGAACAAGAGGTGTCGTGAGAAGAAGGTTATGGGTTAGGGCAAGGCGACAGGAAGACAGAACGGGCCTCGTTCACCACCAAGATGATCCTAAGGAAAGGTCTCAGAAAGTTACAGAAGCTAATACTGAGGAAGCTGCTTTGACGACTACTTTAAAAAATCAGCTTCTCGACAGACACAAATTTGAGATCCTGGAGAAGTATGACAAGGCTATGTTCCAAGATCCAGAGGTTTACAAGAACGTGCAACAATGTTTCCAATACGCATCGTCAAAGCGTAAGTTTGAAGAATGGTTGAAACAGGGATGAAACGACAAACGGCTCTCATGTCGTCATATAAGAGTGGCGCCAAAAATTGTGAGGATGCAATCATTTTTCTCGTGGAACCATGCACACGCTTCTGACTCCACTGTCCCTACCACAGCGACTGCTGAGGAAAGCGCTGAGCCCTTTGGCAATCGGTTTATTGCTAGCCGCGCTGCTTTCCGTGTGGACTATATCCGGCATACTTGAAACAAAAACTACCGTTGCCCTTAGCGTCACAACTTCCAATACAAGCACATATTATTCCTTAGACAGCACTAACCTGCATCAGCTCGCTAGTACGTACATACGGAAACAAAGAGACCAAGTACAAAGGCACGTGACAGATTATTTAGCCGCCCAAGTGTTCCCTGACTGGAGGCTCGCGATTAGCTCCTGGAATGAATCTCTGGGAACGAGTGTGCATGCACAGAGAATCATGTACAGCTATATTTTGAGTTGTAACGAAAGTATTACCAACACTTTGTATGACAAGTCCAAACAGATTAACGAATCTCTTGCTGCACTTGAAAAGACAGATCTTCAGATTGGAACTCAGAATTTGAGCACGCTCAGCGTCAATTTCTGGTTTGTTAGCAAACTATTTGAAAATGTTTCCAAAAACGATTCGCAGTTGGCCAGTTTAGAGCTCAAGTTCCCCGTTGTATCGAATGACACGTATTTGAACTTGTCCTACGTGGACGCTCAAGGTTTGGTAAAAGGAATAGAACGTATTTTGGCCCAAAATGCTACCATTCCCATCAATGCAACCGCAAATGTGAATCAACGAGTGATAAGTCCTCCTATCAGTTCTCAAAGTCACGCACTGACTGCAATATTTGTGAGCACCTATGCAGTATGTGTCGTTTTATTCTCACTTTACGAATGCGTAGCATATCGATGGGAAATGGTGATCTTCAACAGACACATGGATTGTTACCTCAATTTAACAGATAAATCCGAGGACTGCGGGGTCATCACTTCACAACAACGAGCTCGTGATTTTACGAAGAAACTCATCTTTACGATGTATAACACTCCGGTGTACTGGGTGAGTAACTGGGCTGGCGCCAGAGAAAACAAACGCAGTCCTCATTGGCAACGGCTCATGCATTTTCTATTTTGGATGTGGTCGAGCAGTGGATATTTTTGGTTGTTGTTGCTGGCAACCGTGGTTCACTGGCAAGTATACAGCTCGATGATGCGGGCCTGCTCAAGGGAGTTGGCGAGACAGGAGACTACTTGGCCTGAAAATGCCAATCATACGCGCACTTTGAACTTGACATCGATTTATCCTCTAGTCTTCCAAGAATGTACCGAATTCGAAACGCATCTTTTCCAAACTTTAAACAATTCCGTAGCTCACCAACTGTGGTCCAAAAATGGAACCCTCTCAAAGACGCTAGACAGCATTAATAGCCAAATGAACACGCTTGTCCACACGGTTGACGTTGCCGCCCCTCCACAATGGCGTAATTTGAGTCTCTCCGAGGTAGCTTATCCGCCGGTGCTAGATCATAAAAATTCTAGCAGCTTGTGTGTCAACGTTGTACGCCATGCACTTAGTCATAAAACCTCTACGAAGATATCCGAGCAAACTTCTTTCATATCAAACCTACCACGACATGCAACGCATTTGCATCAGTGGGCCCTCGTGGCCCTCTTGGTGACCATGGCAACGCATCATTTACTTGGACTAGTGGTTTTCACTAGGCTATATTGAATTGGTCACATTGGACGGTGTTTTTTTTTGTCGTTCAATTCGAGCAATGCTTTGTTTCCTCTGCCAAAAGCTGAAAAATTATGTGAAAATTTCACCTTTACCAAAAAGTGGTGAGAAGGATACCAATTTGAAGAGCTGAGAAACTCTAAGTTCGCACCTCATATCACGGTTTTAAACATCCGTGAGCGGAACGCTGTTAGTCAACTGGAGGGCCTCAACATAACCTTTTAGGCCGGAGGAGCAAATATGGCCCACCGTAAACTACAGCAGGAGATCGATAGGGTCTTCAAGAAAATTAATGAAGGTCTCGAAATATTTGACACCTACTATGAGCGACACGAAAATTGTACCAGTAATCCCTCACAAAAGGACAAGCTGGAGTCAGACTTGAAGAGAGAAGTGAAAAAGCTGCAACGGCTTCGGGAACAGATCAAATCGTGGCAGAGCTCCCCAGATATTAAGGACAAGGACTCTCTGCTGGATTACAGGCGGTCTGTGGAAATAGCAATGGAAAAATACAAAGCTGTGGAAAAAGCTTCCAAGGAAAAAGCGTATTCAAACATTAGTCTGAAGAAGTCGGATTTGCTGGATCCAAAGGAACGTGAACGGCGGGACGTGTCAGAGTTTTTGTCCAATTCCATTGAAGAGCTTGAAAGGCAATATGACGCTCTACAAGTTGAAGTAGACAAACTAATATTGCTGAATAAAAAGAGAAAGACGGCGTCGCCGGCTAATGACGAGAAAAAGGAGAAGCTAAAAGCATTTCAATCAAGGTACAGGTGGCATCAACAGCAAATGGAACTTGCACTGCGGCTTTTAGCCAATGAGGAACTTGACCCGGAAAATGTCAGGGAAATTCAAGAGGATATCAACTACTTCGTCGACTCGAGCCAGGATCCAGATTTCGTGGAAGATGAAACAATTTACGACCAGCTTAATCTTCAATCAAACGAAGCCATCGCTCATGAAGTCGCACAATATTTTGCCACTCAGCAGGCAGAAGATGCGGAAGACGATGAAGCCACATCTTCCACCAGGGATGGATCTAAGCTTTCTAAAAAAGAGCAAAGGAAGTTGGAAAGGGAGGCTAGAAAGGCAGCAAAAAGTGCAGCCAAACTACCTGAGCCTGAGAATAGTCCGTCGAATGGGCCCGGTTCGCCAATACTGTCGACGACTAGCACTGCTACTGTGACCACAGAGATTTCAGACCCCGCTCTCAAGCAGAGTGCGTCGCCGTCTCCAGGTCTAGAAGTAGTGGATACATCACATAGTATTATGACCTCTGCACCAAGCACGGCTAAAAGTCCGACCGCATTTAGCTCAGCTCCATCTACAGCTGCAACAGAAGTGGAAGAGCATCAGGTGATACATACACATATCCACCAAAGCCAAAATGGTATCACGACAACGAGTACATTAAAGCCAGCTACCGTTCCCGTAAGACCTGCTGGTGATTTAAAATGGGCTGTGGCGGCCTCGCAAGGCGTGGAAAAAGACAAGAAGAATACCTCTCACGGAACAGCAAATGCAACTCATGGAATTGCTACTGGTAGTACGACAGGTTCCTCTGCCGTAAGTAGTAGAGCAAACAGTGCTGCTAACACACCGAAGTCTGGTACTCCATTGCTCGCAACGCCGACTCTAGGACAGCATTTGGAGAAATCTGCATTCGGAAATGCAGGCTCGACCTCTGCCGCCGCGGCAGCTGCAGTATTAGCAGCAGGCGCAGCTGCGGTAAGCACTAATAATAGGACTATAGGAAGGAATGTTTCTTCACCACAATTATCTGCCTCACATATTGATGAGACGAAGGGTAAGAAAACCATTTCAGAGGTGAGCTCAGAGACTCCACAGTTGATGATCGATGGTTACCAATCGGAGGTAACCGATGATGAGTTAGAGCAGGAACCGCAACCTGAAAACTTGACTCCCGATGAGGTCCACCGAAGGCTAGAAACCAAGGAAAAACTGAGAAAAGATTTCATTCAAGATTTCGACATGCTGGTATTGCCTAGTGGTATTCAAGAATTTATCATGGGGGCTGAGTTGTTTGAAAATGAACTTGAAGCTCTTGATGGCAAACTGGGCGGCTACAGAAGATCACGAGATGAATGCAGGATTCCACGTTTTGATGACGTACCCGCAGGAGTCAATCCGCCAGCTCCTTTGGACGCGTTTAGGTCGACGGAAAAATGGGATATACTTCGGTGCTCACTAAGACCTATCATCCAAGATGACGAATTGGATACTCAAGGGAAATACGAGGCCATCCTAGAAAACTTTAGGTCTCTGGAAATGTTCACCTTGTTTTACAATTATTATTTCGCAGTTACACCTTTGGAACAAGAAATTGCTTCCATCATTCTTTCGGAGAGGGAATGGAAAGTCTCGAAGAATTGTGCAATGTGGTTTTTGAGACAAGGCGAGACTAAATTCCGCAATGAAGTGTGCGAAGTAGCTGACTACAAAATTTTCAAATTAGACGATTGGACTGTCATCGACAGGCTCAACTTCAAGTTGGATTACGCGGCCTTGAAGAATCCTCCCAATATGTCACCCACGGAACAACAAACGGGTCAAGAATTGGATGGGTTGAGCCATGGTCAGCAACTTCTCCAACAGCTGAAGCAAGGCAAATCTGGCATCGTTGCTTAATGTCCCGCACCTATGTGTTGATGAGCTCTACTAATCGCTCTTCCAAGTGTACTTATCTAATTCACTGGTTTATCTATTAATTACCGATTACGCAATGAAACATATCATGATTTTTTTTTTTTCTTATGATTTTTTTACTACATTATTTAAATAATGGATAACCCCAAAACACAAAAAGCTCAAGCAGGAATACCTTCCTTGTCAACCGACTCAGTTTCCACAGACGCAACTGGCACTTCCTCTCCGACAGTGAAGTCTAGATTCACTGGATCCTCGCCGGAAGCGATGTTGCACTGGTGCATCAGTCTTCTTTCCCCAGGTTTAAATTGACCTGTGACGGAATGCCACACACCTCTGTTGAAAAAGATAGCCAAGTCACCTGAGTTCCATGAATGGGCATAAACGTTTTCGGGAGCGATGGCGGGTCTCATTAATTTATGCACTGCTTCACGAGCATCTTCGAGTTCCAAGACGGTGCCATCTGGGTATTTCAACTGGTAGATACAGCAGCCGTGCACTTGCAAATGAGGTTTCTTGGTAACTGGGTTAGTCCACACAAGGGGTAGCTCTTTGACCTTGGATTTTTCCCATGGAGGCAATTCATCAAGTGGCATCTCTTTACCTTCAGAAACCATCGTTAGCCCGTCAGAGGTTGCTCTAGCAGGAGAAATGAAAATATATGGGTGAGGAGCGTAAACGACTTTGGCGCCTAGGGCCATCTTTTGATCCTCTGGGGATAGCAATTCAAATGCTTTAGCACCGGATACAAACGCTGTGGCGCCCTGGGTAACCTCCAACTTAGCACCATCGCCGTAGTCCACTGTTTGCATCCTCGAGTGGGGAGGTACGTGGATTCCCAAAAGAGTGGTGCAGACAGGGGGCGCCAAATCGTACAGCGCCGAATCAATGTGCCACCTGTAAAATCTAGTCAAATCCTTCTCATACGCATCTTCGTCACTCAATGGGTCCCTGTGGAAATCAAAGTGTACTGGATGTCTTAAGGTAACATCTCCCAGACCCCAGTGGCCGGCCTCCCAGTCGCCCTGGCCCAAGACTTGCACCTGTGGCTGCCCAGGAATCGAGGTACCGTCTCTTTTCAACACTGACTTATCGTGACGGAATTCCTTGCCATGGCCGTAAGACTTACCGCTTTGATCGCATGTGGGGTCAAATCTTGTGGTTAGCTTCCACTGCGAAACTGGAGGCAAGTCTGCCATACCGGGAATCACAACAACCAAATGCTCATGAAGGGCATTGTAAAGAGTTTGAAAATCATCTTCAGACAATGTGCTGGGGTCAGTGCATCCTTCTGGCAAGGTGATCGTGGCACCTAGTGGTTGTCCTTCCAATGGCGTAACTGTAACTGGCATTGTTGTATGTGTATGTGTAGACTGTAGTTCAATCTCTGTCGACTTCAATCTCTGCTGGATTCAATATATGTTGACAAGAGCTAATGTTTGGAGAGCATGGTCTTTTATACTTTTCTCGATTGCCCCAAGCGCATTTCCCCGACCTATCGAGCTTATCCTCAATAGCCAGTTGTTAGTGTTCTTTATCAACTTTTCCATATTTAAGGGAACTTGGCCCTCTCGGGTCTTCCGCCGGGTTTTCCGGAGAGCGTCAGCCTCATGTGGAGCCCTCTCGGCGATGAGCCGATGGTTCCAACGTTATTTGGATTGCTCAGCAGGCGATAATGACCTGGCAACGTAGATCAGAACAACAATTTCAAATCAATTGCATTTGGCTCAAACATGGTGGAGAAATAATGAAAGTGTCTTAGTATTGTGTATGGGGGAAGCTATTGGCTTCAGAACGCACTTTTTGCACAAATTTACTAAGGTGGTTTACTGCCAAAAAAGGCACTGACCATTTTTATCTGACAGACTATTCCTTTCAGATTCGCATAGTATGAATAATGTGTATTTACAAAAACCAAGATCGTGACTGATGGTTCCACCGCGGGTACAACCACTTAAGTCATCATAAGAATAATACTTGTAAGAACAACTCATAAGTGGACTTCTTGATCACCAGGAAGAATAGAGTAAGCACAGTTTTATGTTTTTAGTTTTTTTTTTTTTTTTTTTTTCTCTTCCGATGACTTGGTAAACCATACTTGTGGTCAATTTAAAAGAATATGTACAAAAAATTGTAGCGCTAAAGTTAATCAAAAGTGCGACGTAATAATGCTTCCTACTGTTTGAGTGCCGTACAGAAAACAGCTATGCAGTGCTATACCCAGATATTAAAAGCGATTTTACGCGCCTGAAGAGCCGAATTGTGCCGCCCAATCTTCGTATCTTTCAAGACCCTCTTGCGACACCGATGGTTTAATATATTGCAAGCTGTTTTGGAAATCCTTTAATGCAATAGAGCGAATGCTCTCTCTCGGCGTCAGCAGCAGTTGTTCGCCCAGCTCTCGCAGTGGTCCCATCGCTGCATCCTTAGCTAGAGACGTAATATCACTACCTGAAAACCCAGCAGTTAATTCCAGCAATGCTAAAAAGTCTTCATCGCTCAAAAGGTGATTCTGTTGAGATAACAACTTTCTCAGTTGCACACTACGTGTTTCCGGCTCCGGTAAGGGAATATATTGTCTTCTCACAAATCTCCTTCGAGCCGCTTCGTCGATAGACCAGGGTAAGTTTGTGGCCGCAAGAACCAGTACTCTTTCATCGACCTCCTCCTCGTTACCTTGTTTACCTGCTGCAGCTGTGGATAAGGAGGACCACTGAACTAAAAATTCGTTTTTGATTCTACGACTAGATTCGTTTTCACCTTCATTGTTTCTGCTGCCCATGATCGAGTCGATCTCGTCAACGAATATGATGGACGGTGATAATTTTTTGGCAACGGCAAAGAGAGCTCTGACTAACTTTTCACTTTCGCCTAAGTATTTAGACGTCAAAGTAGATGCACTGATTGAAAAGAAAGTTGAGTGCGATTCTGTCGCTACCGCACGTGCCAGCATTGTCTTACCTGTACCAGGAGGACCAAAAAGTAACATGCCTCTCACTGGCTCTCTTAAGCCTCGGAACAAATCTGGTCTTAAAAACGGGTATACGACGGCTTCCTTCAAGGAGCCTTTAGCTGCCTCCAATCCAGCTATATCTTCCCAGTGTACTTCGTCTCCATGGACAACAATCTCTGCGAAAATCTGTTTTGCGGCTGTCTTGTCCACGCCATGCAAAGAATCGATAATTTCTTCCTCGAGAGCCTGTTTTAGTGCCTTCTTTTCTGCTTCTTCCTCATTCTCTGTATCTGCCGAAGCTGCCGCTGCCGGAGTTGCCGCTGTATTAGCTTTCCCAGGAGGCGCCGTGTGAGATACTGCTGGCGGCGAGGATGAAAAAGATGATGTGGAAGATGCCGCGGTGGTATAGAGCGAATTAGAATTTGTTGAGTCACTATAAGGTTTCTTGGCAGCTGGTTTAGATGTCGTTGCCGGTTTTCTGGGAGCGGCCGCGGGTTTTGCTGCCCTTTTAGCCACTAGCTTCTTGGGTATTCTGGCTTGGCTGGCTCCGTGCGCGGTCTGCATTGTCCTTTTCTGTACCGTGGAACGGTCGTGCCCATGCGACAATACTTGCCTGGCAGCATTTTGAGCATAACGTGGTTTGTTATTATTGGTGAATGAAGAAGATGGAGAGCTATTTTGCTTCAGGGGCAAATCAGGTGTGGATTTAGTAGCCTTTAAGTTTGCCGTCCTGGGCAAAGACCTTGGCTTTTTGTTATTTTTCGCTTGAGGGTTGGAAGTAGTTTTGCCCGAATTAGAAGCAGTTTTATAAGCAGTCCGCTCTGGAGAACCACTTAGCTTTGGGGGTTGATTTATTGGGATCGGTGGCTGGTTTACTGGAATCGGAGGTCGGTAGTTAGGAACTGGTATTGGATCAGGAGCAGCTTTTGGAGGCAAGTGCGGTGCAGATGTTATTGATAGATTCGTAATTCTGTTATCCACTCTCCTAAGCTCATCATCTGGTTCTTCCCTGTCAAATGTATAATAATCGTCTACATCGAACTCCAAAGAGTCAGATGAATGCGCTGCACTATCATCATCTCTACCATCACTATCACTCGTTAGATCAACCACGATTTTTTCATCATCAAAACCCCGGAAATGACCTCTCTCATCTACGTCGTTTTGGTCGTCGTCCAAATCATCGTCTAGAAAATACTCATGATCATCATAAGACCTAGTGGGTGCTTTTTTCCCAAGCGGTTTAGAAGGAGCAAAATTTACTTCGTTTGTATGAGGGTTGCGTTGATGCGCATGGCTTCCTGCATTCAAATTGTGTACATAGCCTCTTTTGCCTTGCATTCTAGGATCTCGTAAAGTAGTATTCATCTTTATAGGGTGCCCATGGGAAATCTGGTGTGAGGGAGGCTTCCTAACGAAGGATGATGATACATTATGTGCATCTGCTTTCTTTTTCGTTTTATTCGATATGGCCACATACGGTTTGGCGGGTTTATTGGATGGTTCCTCTTCACATATTTTCCTCAGTCTTTCTAAATGGCCCAAACTCTTATGATACAATTCCCGTACTCCGGTATTTAGACTGGTTTCCTCTCTCGAATAAGACTGAATGTTAGGGTACTCATGTTCAAGTGTAGTCAGCTGGTACATCACATCAGTGTTGAGAGCCTTCCAACCTTGTAATGCGCCATGGTAATCTTTATTCTCCTCCAGTTTCAAATAGTAAATGCTTTGATTCGCTATCCGGCCATACAATTCGGTAAGATCAGTGAGAGGTTGCTGGGGTTTCTTCCGCAGTTTCGAGAACTTAGAAAGCAAGTAATAGCTCCCTGTGTTATCCATTGGTGGTATTGCTTGAGCTATCAGTTGACCAAAGCCTTGCAAAAGACACGAAATCAGCTGTAGAAACGCTTCTAGCAATGTTTTTGACATTCATTTTCTATAAATTCGAGTATAGCAGCAAGAGTTTCAGCCTTGAACGCGAAGTGCAAATCAAGAAAAGTTGCTACAAAAACATGGCAACGCAGAATAATAAGATAAATAAATGCTACAATAGTGCTAGCGACACTGATGCGAACTTCAGCCTCTGATATTTACAAAAAGAATGTAATCGACCATAGTAGGACTGTGACAATCAAAAAGATTTTGGCGACCCACCAGATATGCTGGACCATAAATGGGCAGAGTTTGAAGTGCCACTGCCAATCGCCTTCGGCACGATCAAAATGGCCAGTCAATATTCCCGTATTTCCGTCAAATTCTCCCATCATGGCCCTGACGGTGATTTCCTGAATTGCCAACTCGGAGGTGGGTTGCTTGGATGCCGTCCAAGTGTTCGTATCGAAGTTTTTGTTGTAGATCGTCTTACACCCTTCGTGATCGTGGCCAGTTAGGATTATACCGGGTTTATTATTGAAAAAGACCAAGTTCAAAACTTTGTTGGTCACTTCTTCACTCAGATGGTTTTGAGACCTCAAAAGGTTGGCCTTGTAGGGTTCTGATTCGTATTTCTCAGGATAGTAGTCAAAATGGGGCCCATCTGAACAGAGTCCCTCCTCTTTGTAAAACGGAATGTGCGTTAGCAAAACTGTACTGCCTTCAAAATTTCTCTCAGCCAATTGTGTCAAGAATTCCCAAGTTATATCTAAAAACTCAGGCTGCAACGCAGGACCCTCGAGAAGTAATGAGTCCAGGACTACGATACGCCATGGATGGTCTGTATCCCTATCGTATTCAATCCAGTAGTTATCCTTGCCGAAGATCTGAAAATATCTGGACAAATGCTGGTAAGTGGTGTCGCCTGAGTATCCGGTGTCGTGATTTCCGGTAACATTAATGAATAGAAAGTCTTCATTTTGAGTATCCCAGGAATAGACATCGCTGTAGCCAAAACCAAGATCCCAAGGCTTTTCTTCTTCGCATTTTCTGTTCAGTTCCTGGCCCCATTCCATCCATTGTACTTTATAGAGCCCATTTTCGTCGTGCTGCTTCTCCTTAGCACTCTTTAACCAAGCGGTGTCCCTGTGAAACAAACGCGTCAGATATCTTGAAGTTCTGTTATAGAACTCTGAGTCACCAATCCATTGCGATGAGAACAAATCGCCCAGGACAGCCACATGCGAAGGTTTTAATCTCTGCTGCATCATAGATACGATGTGACCCAAATAATAGTCATTGCCGTAGATATCGAGCCTTGTATTATAATCTGTTCCGTGCCAGATACCCTTTATTTGAGGATCTCCAAAGGCAATCATATGCACATCCTCGGGTCCACCGTCCTCCGAACCCTTGGCTGGTTTAACGCCAATCACATTCTGCTCATAGACATCTTTTATGTAACTCTTAGTGAAGTAAATGGCCTTCGCAAAAGTATCTAATGAGCTCGTATCTAACTCAGGCTCAGCCTCTTCACAATGCCATGAACACTTAGCAGGGTAGGCGGATGGATAAGTGTATATGTAAAAATTTGTGGATAGCGTGATCAGGGTCGCCAAAATGGAACACCATTTGAAGAATTGCTTTATGGAGATCATCAACCTTTATTGATCGAGCTTTGATGTTTTTAGATGTAATAATCAGAAGCGAGGTTTTCAAGAAAAAGTTGCTTGCCATCCTCGATAATAAACAAGTCGACAATTTAATAGAAAAGAGCAATAAATTTAGTCTAAGTCATACATACACACGTATATATACCATCATATATACTTTATATCATTTGCGCGTAGAACATCTAATGAGAAAACTCGCTTCAGCATGCAAAGTGCTTCATCATCCCGCTAGTTACGATAACACACTTGTATATCAACCGAAGAAGCTTTTCCTTTTCATCTCCTTTTGTTTTTCCTTTTCCTTCTTTTGTTCACCTAGAATCAACTCTTCAAACACTCTAGCCTCTTCAGCTTCCTCCGGAGATCTTTTCGCCTTCGAGAATTTATCCGCCATGAATAGCATTCCCTTGGCCTTCAGCAAACGAGTTTTCGTAGGTACAGAATTGTCATGGAGTACTTTGTTACACACCTCTTTCAACTTCCTTTCCAATTCGAATTTAGACATGGCCCACATGACACCTAGCGCTTTACTTGCCATCATACTCTCAAAAGTAGCCCTTTCATATTGGTCTAATTCGTCTGGATTTACCTCGCTCATCTGTTCCATCGTCTTTTGAGCTTCAAGACCCGTGGATAAAAGATTGTATGCAGATTTTACACTCCTGGCATTATCACGAACCCCTGTGAAGAGTTTTGAGAACCCATGGGTTCGTTTGGACATGATAAAATTGTTGGCCTTTGTATGGTAGCATTTGGCCAAAATGTGTAGTAGCTGCATCCCAAAACTTTCTAATTTCAAATCTTCAATCTCCTGGTCCAATTTGGCGGCAAACTCATCCAAGCGGTTGTCGTTCACCGCTAACACATAAGAATCAAGTCTATTGTTGAGTTTTTTCGCCAGTTCCTCCACCTGTTGTGCCATTTCTTCTCTTCTTTTCTTCTCCATCTCCATTAACTTTTCCCTCTGTTGCTTGGTTAGCTTCTTGTGTCTTTCCTCAGCCTTAGCAGCTTCATTTGCGTTGCTGGTAGACACCTCTGTGCTCTGGCTCGCAGCTCCAGCCTCCCCTTTGTCATCTGTGGATTGCTGCTGATCATCCACAATGTCACCGGCTTCATTCAAATCCTTGAAGATGGAAAATTCACCAATCCAATCTTTGAAACCATCACCACCAAAAATGGCCGTGAAATATTCGGTAGCGTCTTCAAAACCTTGTTGAGGAACCGCATCGTCTTTACCAAATTGATCGTAACGGGCACGCAGAGTTTCGTCACTCAGCACTTGGTAAGCTTCACCAACGGCCTGAAACTTAGCTTCCGCATCTGGGTCGTCTGGATGCTTATCTGGATGTGTCTCCATTGCCTTCCTCCTGTAAGCCTTCTTAATCTCCGTAGGGGTAGCTGTGGGACTAATCCCCAGCCTGTCATAGTACTCAGTTTCCTTTACCATGGAAAATTAATGCTTAATGTGCAGGTGCAGTTCAATCAGTTCTCTGGCCTTTTGCAACTATGTGAAGTCCAGTGCAGTCAAAAGGTGCCTATTATTCTTCAAGGTCAAAGAAAAGTGATAAAAAAAAAAAAAAAAAAAAAAAAAAAAAAAAAAAAAAAAAAAAAAAAAAAAAAAAAAAAAAAAAAAAAAAAAAAAAAAAAAAAAAAAAAAAAAAAAAAAAAAAAAAAAAAATACAAAAGTTGGGATTGAAAAGATGGGCATAACTATTACTTGAATATTTAGAAAGTTATATCTTTCATGATATTAGGAACGTCTTCTACTTGAGAGAAATTAATTCTTGGGCCCCCCTGTAATTGTGAATGCTTTTTTTTTTTTTATTTCACTATTGTGAATTGAGGGCCGCTATCGCCCGGTTCCAAAGTTCCAGAAACTTATGCCTGCAAACATTGTAGAGTGGGTGAGAGCGAATGATCGAGGAGTTGCTGAGATAGGACCCCCATTTCCTTAAAACTGTCTCCAGGTCTTCATCTTGTAGCATCAGTCTGTAGAGAAAAGGGAGGTCATTTAGCACCACCGTATCAAATCCTCGCACGTAAAGCAGCACTAGCAACGCAATTACGAGCAAAAACAGAAGTCTTCTGATAATCGTAAACATGTTGCGGACAATACGTACCACGATAAAAACCAATATGGCACCGCCCAGAATGAGGAAAGCGGTTGGGTGCTGAGAGCTAAAGCGGGCAATTAACGGAACCACGATCTGGAGGATCCTGATCGTCTTGGTTAGAACCGTTCCGATGATGTACTCCAGTTGCTGCTCGGGTGATTGGTCGCTCATCCTTCTGGTGCTTTTTGGGTACTTTGATAAACGTTTGTGAAAAGGATCTTCAGATGATGGACCTTGGCACGATTTCACCGAGGCCCAAGAAATAAGAAATCGAAACAACAGATACCTCCTGACATGGCTGCGATAAGCTTAGCAAGACACACCCACAGGTATTGTCATGTAATACTTTGCTGCTGAAGGAGCGATAGAGCAGACAGACAGAAAACAAATGTGCGATCAGAAACTATGCAAGGCGCATCAGCCTACGAATGTAAGAGTGTGGACTCTATGCACAATCCAGTGGTACGTGCATATGCCATGTTCTAACAGTGATGGATGCTTCACGCAGGCTATACAAGCCCAGCACTGCTTGCACTCCTCCCAGTGATGCATCCTCCCCTTGATCAGATTTTTGTTCAAGGCGAGAGTTTGTCTTTTTTCCCCCAGTATACATGCAGAGATCTACGCAGGAATACGAGAATAAAGCCGTGTGCAGGAGCTGGTACCATTTCAGTACGAATGCTCCAACATCCTACCAAAGCTCTATCATTATCCCGTTGATATCTGAGCCTATTGAGTAGTGCTTTAAAACAGATCTTGATCCTCAAAACGCCTTTTGATATCGCACGCCCCTCGCCCTCGCGTATGGTTCTATAGTGTAGTGGTTATCACTTTCGGTTTTGATCCGAACGACGCCGGTTCGAATCCGGCTAGGACCTTCCTGAAGTTTTTCAATAAAAAGGAAGTCCCAAGTAAGCTGTCGGTTACCCACGTCTGCTCATACAACGTGCATTGATCACCCCTTTCATGGCTATGCGGAACGATCTGACATATCAAGCTGCAGCTTGATGCGCCCTAGGTGCAAAGTAGCCAGCGACAAGGCCGCGGAGTTCCAGTCGAATATTACAGCTTATTTTCCGTTACCTCCGGTTAACTCCTTTTCGTGCGCTATGATGAACTTTGTTCCAATAATTGATGTCCTGGAACAACTTAAAGGTAGTCTTAGCTAACAATGACCTCCAAAATTCGAAAGTGTTAAAAGGACGTCCTAGAGATCAGCAAATACTTCCTTGGTTCTTCTGCTGATCTTGTTGTGCTCCGTCTATCGATCTATCTTCCAGTTATCATGTCGGCCCCAACGAGAACACAAGTACTAGGCCTTTACAGGCAATTCATCAAAAATGCCAGCCATTTCAACGACTACAACTTCAGAAACTACTTCCTGAGGAGGGCCAAGACCACGTTCAGAGAGAACAGGGATGTCAAGGACCAGGAGAAGTTGGATGCCCTGTATACGGATGCGTTGAAAGATCTGGGCGTGCTCAAGAGGCAATCGCTGATATCACAGATGTACACTTTTGACAAGCTGGTGGTGGAGCCCCTGAGACAGAAACATGAGTAGTTCGTCTTTGGATGTTTGGTCGAAGCCATGCGTTTGAAGGGTTACCATGTTTTGTTTGGTTTTTTTTTCTCTTCTATTATTATTACCCATAATCATTATTATTCCATTTTACTACGCATTCTAGAGGAAACATAGCATTTTATACTCTACTCCTATATATACGGCAAGTTTTTCTGCACAAGATTTTGCAGATTTATCGATTTAAAGAGCATGTCCATGCTTCTCTTTTTCTTTTCTTTCAAAATGCACCGTTCTGTATAGCGTAATTTGAAATTTCACGAATGGAAGGGCCAAGGGCCTAAATCGGTTTTAAACGTCAATTGTTCATACCATGATTCCAGAGCATGGCAGACAAACCAAACGATAAAATGTCGTAAAGCGTCCAGCAGAGCCCGACTGACCACCTACCTCCTCCTACCTTACCTCATCGCCTTATCACGTGTTTCTTTTTACCAGCCTCTCATCACCTCATCTCAAACTCATCGAAAAGTTTCAAGTATTTAACAATAAACGAGTCGGATACACTGCAGGGCCCATTTCCTCTTCCTGGTTTCATTAAACTATTACAATTGCTCCAAGAACCATGAAGCGGACCTCTGATACACAAAGCAACTCTAGGGAAGACTCTCCTCAGAAGCTGTTGGCGCTTGAAGAAAACAAAATACGCTCTTTGTTCAATCCTAAAATCTGGGATCCTCAGTTTCAAGCCCAGCTCAAAGCAGAAGTCACCGATGCAAAGCCGTACAACTGGGGTACCATCCATGAATTAATCGATGACGACCTGCTGCGCGCAGTGCGCAAGGAAGTAGAGACAGAGATCCATTTCACCAAGAAAGAAACTGATATCTACAAAGTTAATCAAAGCGGAGATTTGGCCAATCTTTCAGGGCTTGATTGGGGTGATCTGTCGAGGTTGCCAAACCTCTACAGATTACGCGAAATCCTCTACTCCGAGATTTACAGAGACGTCATCTCCCATGTGACTGGTGCTGGTAAACTGTCTGGTACGAAGGCTGATATGAGCATTAATACGTATACCAAGGGGTGTCATTTACTCACGCACGATGACGTGATTGGTTCGAGAAGAGTGAGCTTCATCTTATACTTGCCAGACCCAAACCATACTTGGAAACCACACTACGGCGGAGGACTACGGCTGTTCGACAGCATTATCCCCAACGTTCCTCAGTCAGATCCCTGTGCAAAGGTAGTTCCACAGTTTAACCAAATTGCGTTCTTTAGCGTTCAACCGGGGTTTTCCTTTCATGATGTGGAAGAAGTCAAAGTAGATAAGCACAGATTGTCGATTCAGGGTTGGTATCACATCCCACAGGAGGGCGAAAAAGGGTATATTCCTGGAGAGGAAGAGGAATGGGTGAGGACTAATACGTCCACTCTGGCTCAGTTAGAATCAAATGTTTTGCAGGATTATGAATTCCCTAAGGACGAAAGAGACATTTTGCCCTATCATCAAGTGAAGCACTTCGAGAAGATTCTGAGCAATGATACCAAGGAAGGTTCTGTTAGTGTCGTATCCGAAGAGAACCACTTAAGTGAACAGGAGCTGGATTATTTGAAGCAATACATCTCGGAACAGTATTTGTCCAGGGAGGGCATTGCTGGGCTGCAGTCAAAATTTGCAGAGGATTCCTCGTTGCAATTAGAGTCATTCTTAAATGAGGAAAAATCATCATTACTTCGAAAATTAATTAAAATGGAGGAGCTAGACAAGGATTGTCCCTATGAGGCCAAAGATGTCCAAGCGCCCTGGAAGACGGCAGTGCCTTCCCATAAATGGCGTTATTTGTATATTGATGGCAAGTCTCATGAGAACTTCAAGAAAGAATCTGACATTTTGCAAACACTAAACCGCGAAGAGTTGCCTAATTACGAACTATTGAAAGAGACTTTAGACCGCACACAAGAGACAGAAATTGCATTGATAGATCTGATTCAATTTTTGAAGAGCACCATTTACAAAAAATACTTGACATTGCTCACATCACTATGCCCATTGAGTGAGCAATTACTTGTGAGAAGATTTAGACCAGGGAAAGATTTCACTCTTGCAACTAAATGTCAATTGAATCCATTGTTGAAACAAATAGATGGTTTCGTCGATGCTGTGCTCGAAGGTACATTGTGTCTCACGCCTTCAAATGGATGGGACTCCGGTGAGGTTGGTGGGTACGAATTGTACATGGCGGACGAGGAGGAACCTGACGAGCAAGCTCAAGACCTTCAAGATGCAGCCGTGTACCGTGCAGACGACACCGGTGACTCCGTTTTGATCAATCAATCTGCCAGCTGGAACACTTTGACATTGGTTTTGCGTGATGAAAGCGTTCTTGAGTTTGTCAAATATATTAGTTGGAGCGCTAAATCGAGTAGGTGGGACATTAAGTCACAGTGGGACGTTAAAAGCGTCGACTAGCGTATGTATATACGAGCAAACAAAACAAAACAATACAATACTACCATCATGGGTCTCACGGCTCAGACTTTTTACCGGCTCCTTCAGCGTCTTCGGAGAGACTGATGCCGGCACCTACGTGCGAGGGTATATTGGCATCATGGTCGGAGACCTCAGCCGCAGTCGAAAGAGCTGGCTTCAGGTCTTCTTCGGCGGGAAAGTGTGCCAAAAACTCTTCCATTCTCTGAGCAGCATTTTCATGATAGGACCACTGGGCAGCGGCAAGTGCGCGCAATAAGGGAAGGAAGTTTGTAGTTGCAATCACTTCTTGCATAACAATTATCGCGTGCTCAGTGGTCTGGGCAAATTCTTCCTCCGCAGATTCCATCTGCACTCTCATGTGAGCTTCTTTTTCAGGCCTGGCGTTTTCTAAATTAGAGCGAGATACGTCGTATTGTAAACGCTTGCTCTCCACGTCCTTGCGCGCCTTGTGAGCCTTTTTAAGGTTACCTTCGATGTTTTCCCTAAGCCTTTCGTTAAAATTGGCCTGAATGAGAGAATCTTGCTGCAACCGAGCCTGGGCGACCCGCGATTGGGTGTCCGAGTACTTCATGAGGTACGACGCAAGCTGCGCATCATCGTGGTCACCCAGGCGGTTGAGGCATTCGCTGGATACCAAAGACACTCTGCTCAAGGCATAATTCAAAGTCTTGGGGTCTCTAGCAGCATTGGGAGCAGACAAGATAGTGTGTGCCTCCTGGGCAGAAGTGACACGGGACAACTCTTGAAGCTTAGCTCCAACTGTTTTGGAGAATTCGTTGATGGACTCATTGACATATTTAGGGTAATCATAGGATTCATTGTCGTAGATCTGAGTCACTTGAAGAAAATGGTTGAAAACCAGCTTAATGGCATCAATCTTAGCCTCCAATTCGACATATTCCTGTGGCATTTGGGAAATATCAGTAACCTGGCCCAGCTTCTCCTGCATAAAACGTTGAGTCGTGGGAATACCCTGAGAGAGCTCCTGGGCCTTGCCCGAAACAGCTGTGGAAAGCTGTTGAAATCTCTCGTTAAGCCCCTCTGTAAACCTATTGAATGACATAGGTATTGCGATGTTTATCTTGTTTCTTTCTAAACTGCTGTGTAGAATGGCTAATGTTCCCTTGTTAATACCGTTCAAAGTTTACAAAGAGGCGTTGAAAAGGGAAGAGGCAAGAAGCGAAAAGAAACTATTAAGGCACATTTAAGGTTTGGTATTTGACAAACTGAAGGATTTGAGGATGGTTCTCAGATGAGATAGATGTTTGTTTTGTTGCATTGGAAATACCCCCAAGAGGCTTATATATTATCATACGTTTTTGATGAAAGAAAGTTCATAAATTGTCATCACCGGTAGATAATCATGACTTAGAACGCCATGTCGCTGAGGCAGTCAAGATGATTGAGTTCCTATACGTTCGAAATCGTGAATGGTATGCTCATAAGGAGAACCGTTGACACCATTCGCCAGTATTCCACTCACAGTTATGCGGATTGATGATAGTTTTTGATGAGGTAGAGCAGTATCAAGATGGCATATCCTCTGAGATGTATTTGAATTTCCGTATTTTTTTTGAACCGTATGAGTACTTGCGCTATAGCACAGGGGAAATATGAGGGACTTGCATCTGCAAGGAGACTCTTTGGTGTCAAATGTCAATTATTGAGAACTGAGGTAGCATGCCAAACTGCCGCGAGATTTTTCCTCTTATCATTATTGATCATTCTATATTTGCTCTTTGTCAAATGTTCAACACCACAGTTTCCTCCATCTGGCTGTAGTTCAAGATATATATGCACTCCTTAATTTAAACGTAATTAATGGTGGCGTAAAATCGGGCACATAAGATGACAGTATTTTATGCTGCTGAAGTTAATTGAGCGCAGACACTCAAGTGGTTAAACGGTCTCTGCTTGGTATTGATGTCTTGACTGGTTTCGCCTTAATTTTATTTTTTTTTCAGTTTGATTTTCTTACAAGCTACTAGTGAAAAAAAAAAAAAAAAAAAAAAAAAAAAAAAAAAAAACAGGTCATTGGCATTACTCACATATTCTTCCCGTCGTGTCTTCACAGCGGTTGGGCCCATTAACAGCTATTCGTATTCCAAAATGATTGTGAGATCTACTGGTAGAATCTTCGCAGGGATACGTGAGATCAGTTGCAGAAAATATTGGCGGGGAACCAAGCGATGCCCGCATCGTTGCCAGCTGGGCTGGCAGCCATTACGTTGGCACTCACAATGGCGCAGGGATTTTCTCCCCCGTGGCGATGGCAAGAACCGGTCTAATGATCTTAACATCCCATTTGAAGACCATTACAAGAAAAGATCCCATATCGAACTATTGATCCAGGATTATGCCAAAAAAGCTATTCCTCCCATCACGTACGATTATTTGACTCAATACAAACCGCCCTTGCGGAACAACGAAGAGTACATGCTGAGCATCCAAACGGTTAATCTGCTCTTATGCTACACATGTCGCCAATTGCAAGCCATTCAGAATCTCCCCTACATTGTTGTTCTGAACCCGAACATAGAACTCACCAATTCATTGTATTTGAGTACTCTTGAGACTTTACTTTCGGTAGAGTATCCCTATGGCTTGCACAATCGTAATACCGTCGTTAAATTGTTGACCAATTTTTTGGAGGAGCATCAGGATACGTTGACAACATTGGCAATTGGGTTCCAAGAAGTGATGCGCTTCTATGACCAGGAGCATGTTTTCAGTTTTTTGAACCTCCATTTGAGAAACAGAATAGCCATGAAGATGTTGGCAACCCATTACCTGTCCCTGTTGGACCAATCATCGGAGCAGGAGCTTGGTGATGGCCTAGGGGTTTTGCACAAGGAGTTGAAAGTATCGAGCTTGGTTGAGCACGTCGGAGAGTTTGTGAACGATCTGTGTTCCATTAGCTATGATCGCGTAGTGCCCATTCGAATCGTCGAAGGTCGCGACGTCACTTTTACTTGCATACCAACCAGTTTGGAATACGTCCTCACCGAAGTCCTCAAGAATTCGTGCAGGGCCCACATCGAGCGATCTACACCGGATAACCGTCTCACTGAGAAACCTGTTGAGGTGACCATAGTGGGCAACGACAACGAGTTGCAAATTAGGATAAGCGATTTCGGCGGCGGCATCCCCTATGAAGTCGAGAAACGCATGTTTGATTACTCCTACAGTACAGTTGTTGAAAAGAAAAACGACACGGGAGCCGAAGCGTATATGTTACCAGGTGAAAGCGTTAATAATGTCTCGGGCATGGGATTTGGTCTTCCCATGTGCAAGGCATACATGGAGATGTTTGATGGGCGTCTGGACATCCAGAGTTTGTGGGGGTGGGGCACAGACGTGTATTTGAAACTTACGGGACCCACCAAGGAAATGCTGAATAGGTAAAGACTGTAATTTAATTTAATGTTGCTTAGTTATGTACATGAAAGGTAAGCCTTTTACAGCTTACCGGAAGTTCTCGTGGGAAGCAGAGAAACATCTTTATGGACTTTGGACATGAGGCCAATGGCTTGGCATCTGCGGATCGCTTTCGACAACCGACGCTGATTCTTTGCAGACAGACCAGTCACGTCTCTGTGTAAGATTTTACCCGTAGAAGTCAAAAACTGCGACAAAACCTCAGGACTCGTGTATAGATCCAGCGGGTTTATGCCAAACTTGATGAACAAGTCATTGATGGGACGCCTACTGGAACCGTATTTCTTGTCTAGGTGTATTCTGGCAAGCGAGAAATCAAATGGATCATAAATGCTACCTCTTTGAAACTTTTTTGTCAAACGTGGGTCAATCTTTTTGTTTGTTGAAGTTTGGTTCATGGATCCCACATTGATTTGTTTCTTCTGATTATTATTCGAAAGTTTTATTTGCAATGGCTTCAGCGTCACGGCTCCGCTGCTGAAGAGCCTTCTACCCAGCAGATTCCCACTGAAATTGCTGATCATGTTGGAGGGGTCGGACTTATGGTTACAGTCTATTCGATTTCACGATGGTGTTCAAAGGCTTATTGAAGACTCACGAACTTTGACTTTTTTTTTTTACAATGCTGTAAAAACAAAATTGCGGGTAACATAGAAACGACAGTGAAAGTTGGCAACGATACAAAAAAGCCAACTCGTGAGGTGAATTTATTTCATTCTACCCTTTCTCTGCATCATGTTTTTTCTCTCCAACAATCGTTAGGCTCTGGAATCTTTTCTCATATCTTGAGAAATGATAACAAGATGAAGGTATACATGAAACTGTCACTACCGGGGGTATGCCCTTTTCTTATTATTATTATTATTACCACGGTTTTGACTATGCGCCATTAAAACTTTTCAGGCTTTTGATATGATGCTGCTCTCTCGGAGTCGACCACTTGGGCTTTTCCTACGCCGGTCTGCCAGACGTCTAAATTTTTCAAATAGCTTTAAGTACACTCTGCCCATATACGCTGTCTAGAGGGGTTATTCTTCGATAGCGCAGCTTTCGTGGGCTGTCTTTCTTGGGCATTTGAAAGAAAGCTACTACTACGACCTACCCACGTTTTGAGATTTTAAGACTTCTTGGTTTTATGTTTTGTTTTATTTTTTGGTTTGTGCGTAGAAGGATGATTAGCTCATTGACTGAAAAATGAAACTAAAGCTTCAGGAAAAAATAGATATAAGTCAAATTGAAAATATATGTATGAGATGAGTAGGGCTAATTTGGTGTAGGACTGTTTCGAGGGGATGTTGTTATCGCAGTACTCAAAT
>PPKA02000008.1:186848-239795 GCA_003707595.2 Zygosaccharomyces bisporus
TTTTTTTTTTTTTTTTTTTTTTTTTTTTTCTAATCTGATCATCGCATTGTAAATCTCAAGTTTGAAAATCAACAACAGGCTACCCATAATGCCAACTAACCTGGTTCAAGGACGGCGGACAAACATTTTTGGCCATGGATACGTGCAAATATTGTGTCAAGGAGGACCCCGACAAGTCTCTGTGGGTACAGTGCTCATTGTGCCCTCAATGGGTTCACGTATCGTGCATACCTCTAAAACATGTGCGTGAGTCAGATGGAACCGGCGCCAAGGAGTACCCAAAATCATCTAGCGAAATCACACAATTCCTATGCGATGCGCACGACCAAGATGCCGAACTGGTAAAACGTACAAAGAAGAGGAAACCAGCAACTGCACAACCTGCGCCAAAGAGACGGCACGGATTGAGAAATAGGCAGCAGATTGATTACATCGCATTAAATGAGGGAGACGATAAGAAATTGAAGAAAATACACCCACATGTGGAGGCTTTTAGCAAATGTTTCAACAAGTGGGAAAACGAAAAGAATATAATCGACTCTGAAACTTTAAACAAGGATTTTCTACGACTGCATGAACCTGTAAAGATTTCAGATCCAAACAACACCGGGATGAGGCTGCCGAAGCCGCAAGAGTTAGGTTTGGCAGACTACGACCGCACGTTGACGGTGGCAGATATAACAAAGGTGCTCGGGGGTGATTGCCCCGTGGATGTCATGGATGTTCAATCGCAACAAAACGAGAGATGGACCATGTCGCAGTGGAACGATTACTTCACCAACACGCAACCGGAAGATAGAGACCGCATACGAAACGTCATATCGCTAGAAGTGTCCCATGTGGATCGATTTAACATCAGCCGGCCGGAAGCAGTGGAAGCGAACGATTTGGTGAATGTGGTCTGGGACTCGTTTGGCAACGGGGACACGAAACCCAAGGTTACACGTTACGTGCTTATGTCTGCCGGCAACTCATATACGGACTTCCACCTCGATTTTGCCGGTACTTCCGTTTACTACAACCTGGTATCTGGCCACAAGCGGTTCATTCTGTTCCCGCCTACTCAGCATAACTTGGAAGCATATACTCGCTGGTGCCAAGATCTGAACCAGAACCTGGTATTTTTGGGAGATCTCCTAGAGGAGGGCGTTGCCATGGAACTGAACGCCGGTGACCTGTTTATGCTTCCCTCGGGCTGGATCCACGCCGTGTATACGCCGAAGGACTCCGTCATCATTGGCGGGAACTTCCTCACTGTACGCGACATAGAAACACAGCTTCAGGTAGTCGATGTGGAACGTGTCACTAGGGTCCCGAAGAGGTTTACTTTCCCCATGTTCGACCTGGTGATGGGCAAGACCTGCGAGTGGGCACTCTCGCTTGGTGAAAAGGACAACAATAAGATAACACCAAAGGCTCTAGAGGCCCTAGAGCGCTACATGAAGCTGCAAGACACCAAATATAGACCGTTGGAGCATCCATCTAAGCGGTCCCTGATCAGAAAGCTCCACAAATTGAGTGAATACTGTTCGTCGTAAACTGTGAGATGCCCTTGTTGATGCACTTTTCAACAATCGTAGCTCACACAATTCACCTCATTCCCTGAATCACTACTGTTGGGGCCAGCTCAGGAGGAAGCTTTCACTTCACCCGTCTTGAAGATAATTCGTTCATCATGGCAAGTCCAGAGGTCCAAATTTTATGCACCGTCATTGTGCTGACTGCCTTCGCACTAATTGGGGGCTTAATTTCAAAGAAGAGTTCAGGTTCACGTCCGGTTTTGAAGAAAGATGAGTTCCTGAAGTTTCCATTGATATTGAAAACTGCACTCACACATAACACGGCAGTTTACCGCTTTGGCTTGCCTGGTGCTAAGGATGTGTTGGGGCTGCCCATCGGCCAGCACATTTCGGTGAGAGGTGTCATCGGGGGGAAGGAGATCATGAGGTCCTACACTCCCACTTCGTTGGACACAGATGCTGAAGGCCATTTTGAACTGTTGATTAAATCCTACCCTCAGGGAAATATCTCCAAGATGTTTGGCGAGCTCAAAATCGGTGACAGTATCGAGGTGCGTGGGCCCAAGGGGTTTTACGAGTACTTGCCGGACGTCTTTAATCACATTGGCATGGTGGCTGGCGGTACTGGTATTTCCCCCATGTATCAGATAATCAAAGCCATCGCTGCGGATCCTACCGACGAGACAAAGGTTACGTTGATCTACGGTAATCAAACAGAGGAAGACATGTTGTTGAAAGCTGAGTTAGACAACATTGCGGCCTCGAGACCAAACCAGTTTAAAGTGCACTACATGCTGGACCGCCCTCCAACCGCAGGTTGGAACGGCGGTGTGGGCTATATCACGCAGGACATCATGAAACAGCATTTGCCCAATCCCACGGAGGATGGAATCCAGTTACTAGTGTGCGGTCCACCGGGCATGGTTTCTTCAGTCAAAAGGGCTGCTGTAGCACTTGGATATGAGAAACCTAAACCAATCTCCAAGATGGGGGACCAGGTATTTGTGTTTTGAATATAAAATCCTCCAAATTTTTTTTTTTTCCTCTTTTTTTTTTTTTTTTTTTTTTTTTTTTTTTTTTTTTTTTTTTTTTTTTTTTTTTTTTTTTTTTTTTTTTTTTTTTTTTTTTTTTTTTTTTTTTTTTTATTATGTTTTTTTTTATGTCATCTAAATACACATATTTAATTCTATAATTCGAGTCTTTTTATTTGTTCTAACCGTTCGTCAACTGCGTGTTCAAAATCCTTTTCTGGAGCGGCGTCATCAAGCAATTTAGCATGTATTGATTGTAGTGCCTTGATAGCGTCCTCTTCCTCGATGACGGCCGAAATGTTGATCTCATTAGCACCTTGAGAAATCATCTCGATGTTAATGTGCTCCTCAGCAAGGGTTGTGAACATAGTACCGGCGATGCCAATGTACTGTTTCATCTGCTTGCCAATCAAGGACACGATCGCCATTTTCTTCGTAACATCCACCGAACCTAGGGCTTGTAACTTTTCCACAGCTAGTCTCAGGGCCTTGTGAGATTCTGGATCTGGTATAGGGAGCGCCATGGAGACGTGCACTTCAGAAGTACAAATTAAGTCGACCACAAGCTTGTATTTGTCCAGGATAGTGAAAATTTGGGCCAAAAAACCATGCGATAATGTCTTTTTGTTGGAATGAATGTTAAGCACAACGATGTCGCTCTTAGCGGTGATCGCGGTAGCACCTCTCCTCCTTTTCTCGAAGAAAGAGGCAGTTAGCGTCTCTGGAGGGTGTGGTGGTGTGCTTTCACCTTTCTTGGCAACGTTGTCAGGATAGATGATGGTACCATCACCTCTTGGGTTTTGCACGTTTTTAATTCTGATGGGGATCTTAGCTCTAATGACCTGCTCCATGGTGAATGGATGAATAACTTCAGAACCGTAGTAGGTCAATTCTGCGGCCTCTTCAGGAGTGACGCTCGACAGCAGACGTGCCTGAGGCACTTTGCGGGGGTCGGCGGTAAAGATACCGTCCACTTCCTTCCACACTTGCAATTCGTCAGAGTTTAGAGCCACTGCGATCAAAGCCGCACAAAGATCGGTGTAGCCTCTGCCGACACCGTTCAAGAGGCCCATAGGTAAGAGGCCAAAGAAACCAGTGATGACAGGCACAATGCGTTCCTTGGCTTGGACCAGCGGCTGCAACTTTTCTTTGAAAGCCTGCACCAAAAAGGCATAAAAGTTAGAGTCGAGGTTATTGGCGGTGAAGTCGGAGGGCACGATGTGAGAGAGGTCAACGAATTGGGCTTTGCAGCCTCTGTCGTTGCAAAGCGATGCGATGAACAAACAACTCAATTTCTCACCACAAGCCATGACCAAATCCATGGTCCTGGGACTCACTTCTCCCAACACTTTGGAGGCGTCCAGGTATTTCACGACGAGGTCCAACTCCTTGTTACTGTCATTCACGAGACGGGCCTGGAGCGCTGGATTCTGTATGTTGGCCTCGGCATTGCTCACATGGTCCTGCCTCACTTCTTCAATGAGGTGCATGAATTCCTCCTCCTGGGAAGCCAAGTCACAGCACTTGAGCAGCCTTGTGGTGGTGCCCTGGGACTTGGTGTATGACGATCTGGCCGAGCACACGACGGCGACGTTGCTATTCTGGTCGCCGGTGTAGAACTTGATGATGTGGTCCACGATGTCCTTGGGGAATTTCCCCACGGAGGTACCACCAAACTTTTGCACGATCCAGCCGTTGGAATCCATCTTGCGGTCTAATTCGGAACGGGAGGTAAACGATAGCTTTTGATCGGTTCCTTCTGCGCTGAGTTTGTATTTTATGTTTAAACATTTGTGAAATTTTTCAAATTGATAGTTTCTCTTTTTTGAAAAATTTCCACTGACTGACTCATCGCGATGTTTAAAACAACTGAAATGACTCTGCCTGGAAGGTTTGCGAGTACAGGAGAAGGTTTCTTTCACGATCTGCTGGACTCGTTCTCCGGGCATGCCACAACATTATGAAGTAGTTGCGCAGCAACTGGTTCGAGCTGCCTGCCCGCTCATTGCACGCACAGACACGCACACGCAATCCTAGGTTTTACTTTACTTTGTTCATTACTTGTTTGTTATTTATTTGCTGCTCATACGCTGTGTATTGTAGAGACAACCCCATTTGACACCTGTATTTTACACTTTGAATTTACACTTGGTAATCTGCATCTCGTTGTGGACACCTGCCACAGAGATGTACCTATCTTTCACCCGATGCGACGACCGCGATCCTTGAGGGCACTGCACGCTGAGCAGTACGCACCGCAGCACGGCGGAGCGTGTCGGGAGGGGCACCGTGCAAGTTGAATCGCAGAGGCAGCGGTGCGTCGTCCGCACGGCTCGCTGCGCTCGCAGCGCACTCACTCACTCACTCACTCACTCACTCACTCACCGGCTGCCCCACCGGCTGCCCCACCCCTCACCAACAGTTTCATGGACTTTCGATCAGATCTCCCACAAGTCCGTCGCTCGTTTGTGCATTCCTCTCGTTCGAACTCGTGCGAACTCGTTTGCGGCTTTGCAGTCGCTCCACTCGTTCGCTACTCGCTCGCACTCGTAGCCACACTCACCCAGGATGGCACCTCCTCATCCAGCTCCTCGCATTCGCCGCTCCTCCAGCGCATGCACACCAGCAGCAGCCCGCTCACCAGGATGGTGCAGTACAGCAGCAGCGTGTAGATCTTGTTCCACAGCGCTACGTAGCTCTGGCTCCCGCTTTGCACCACCACCACGTCTTCCTTCTCCTGCGGGCCGCCGCCTGCTGGGCCCTCCTGCTTTCGCAGCGGTGTGGTCGCCGTAGCGCCCTCCAAACGACCCTTGAGACTGCCCCTGGGCATGTCGAACAGCAAACTCTCCATCGAGTGGCCCACGTCATCAAACTGGTACGTCGCATCCCGCCCAGCGTAGTTCAGCAGCACCTGCGACCCGCCAGGATGCGTAGCCAGCACCGGAGCCACGTTATACACGCGGCCATGTATCACTATCCAGCACTCCGGCGGCGCCTTGTGACGCTTTATCTCACTCCAGGACAACAACGGCAGGTCCTCCCATAACTCCTGACTATCCCAAACCGCTTCAGCAGCCTCTGACATTGCCAACAATAGCACCTGTCTTGCAACTCCGGTGTATTATTTTGTTGTTCAAACCTCCCTGAGAGTTTTCATTCAATTTTTTTTTTTTTTTCCTTCCTTGTACGTTTACGTAGTGAGTAGCAGCGACATGGAAAAAAACCGTCCAGAGCACAGTGGTGGTGATTGTAACCAACAACAACAACAGTTGTACACGTTGAAAGGCGTATCTGGAGCACGTATAGAGGGTACCAGAACGTGTCAAGAACCAGCTGCTAAGCGAGTGTCAGCCAGCATGTCTTCCCCCAAGGTCAAAAAAGCGCTATGCGGTCTGCTACGGGATCCTGGGAACTCCAACTGTGCGGACTGCAAGGCAGCAACGCATCCGCGGTGGGCGTCGTGGTCGCTGGGAGTGTTCGTGTGCATCAAGTGCGCCGGTGTGCACCGTTCGCTGGGCACTCACATTAGCAAAGTCAAGTCTGTGGATCTGGACATCTGGAAGGAGGAGCACCTGGTGGTCTTGGTGCAGATGGGATCGAACGTGGAGGCCAACAAGCGGTACGAGGCACGGTTGCCGGAGTCGCTTAGGCGGCCGGTGGTGGACTCGGGCAAGCTGCAGAGTTTCATAAGGAGCAAGTACGAGGCGAAGAAGTGGATGGGGGAGCCGGAGGACTGCTCGACGGGGGAGCCGAGCTCGAGAGAGTCGAGTCTGGGTGTGGAGAGATCGAAGCCCGAGGACGAATTGGTGTCGTTGGAGCGCGAGAGCACGGATCGCAGCGATTCCTCGAGCGTTCTGAACCTGCAGCTGCTGTCGATGCCCAAGGCCAAGGAATCCAGTGCAGCGGAGTCCACGGGGCCCAATGCACTGCGCTCAGACAGACCAGACCTCAAGAAATCGATCCTGTCGTTGTATGCGAAACCGCATGCGCAGTCACAGAGGCATCTACAGCAGTCGCAGGCGCAACTGCAACAACCACAACAAGCACAGGTGCCAGCACAGGTGCCAGCGCAGGTGCAACTGCCACCGCAACTGCAACCGCAACTGCAGGCGCAGGCGCGGCCGCAGCCGCAGCCGCAGAGTCTCGAGGACAACGAGTTGTTCAAGAACGTGTGGACTTAAGAATATGGAGCTAGTTCCCACGTATATACGCATGCACTTGCACACAAAACATACACACACATACATACACGTATGTATCACAAGCACTTCAGCCCGTGGTGGGCAGGCCCACTTTGACTTTGAAAGAGTCGTAAATGAGCCACTGGAACGAGGTCAGCGTACCCACCATGACGATTCTCACAAACAGACCGTTCCACAGCCCGTTGAAGCCGATCACTTTGTAGATACGCTTGCTGGCCTGCATCATGGACTCGCCCTCTTTCTTCTCGGAGTTGATCTTGGACACCATCACGTCTGCAGGGTGCGACACCACGGCACACAGTATACCGGCCAGGTAACCACCGAGGAAGCTCACCGAGATCTGCTGTAGCGACGACAGCTGGTCCTTGGGCGTCTTGATCCGGCGGTAGATGGCCTGCACGATCATCTCGAAGGAGGTGAACTTGCACATCGTGTATGGAATCTGTCTGCACCACAGTGGCACCAGGCCCTTGTAGAACCCGCCAATGCCCTCGGTGGAGTACAGCTTGGCCAGGCCCTGGAAAACGTTGTTGCAGTAGGGGGGCATCGTGGTCTGCTGTCTCACTTTGATGGCCTCGAAGGGGCACAGCATGAGGTCTGCCAAGAACTCTGCCGTGGCAGACGCACACAGGTACACCGTGGTCAAGTGGCGGTTGGCCAGCTCTGGGCTGACCACGTTGTTGATATACTGGTGCTTGAAGAACTCGTAACCCCCGTACTTACCGGCACCTTGCAGCGAGTAGCCGATAAAAGTGGCACCGATACCGGTGAAGATCTTGCTGAAGCCCTCGTTGCGCACAATCGACTTCCACCCGTCGAAGTTGGACTTGTACAGCGTTGGGTTCACCTGCAAACGGCACTTGACCAGGTCCAGAGGACACACGCTCGAGTGCGTGGGGCCGCACGCCACGATACCACCGAGAGTGCATGCGGCGTAGAATTCTTTCGAGTATAGCTCGATCTTGTGGGGCTGCTGGGGCTGCTGGCGCTTCTCCGACATCCTGCTGTGCTGTGCTGTGTTGTGTTGCCGTCTTCTGGACTGATTTTCGCCCACAGATCCACCGTCAATTGTGCCTGTTGTGCTTGCTTATATACCTCGGGGTTGCTTTGAGCCATTAAATGCCCCTTGAAGAACCATTGCGGTTTATTCGTTACTTGACCTATCAAATCTACAGAACGCTATATAGAGTGGCAGCGACCACCATTCGAGCATCTATCCGCCAAGAGAGGCGCGAAACAGCGCTGCAAGAACCCTGCTCACTGTAGCCCGGGAAGCCCTTTGCTCATCGTGTTCATAGTGGTCTTGTGCAGCATGTAGTACACCACTGCGAAGCTCACGAACACGCCCAAAAACAACTGCAAGTCCTGCATGGCCGTTGCGTTTTGTGTGTTCCAGGCAGATCAGACAGTGTAGAACCTGCTAACTTTTGCAATATTTTGCCCTGTTCTGTCCTTTGCAGAACTGGCCGGTGCGCTTTTATACGTGCAGATGGTGCCGGGTAACGCCTGCTGTAGGCTGAAATAAAATGGAATGCGATGAGCCAAGGCGATGAGAACGCCGGATACCTAGGCGAACGGGTCCCTGAACCCCTCTGTGACCACTTCGAGCTCGTAGTTGAGGCCGTTGTTGTTGTCCCAGAACTCGCAGAGCTGGCGCTGGCCCAGGGGCCCGTCGGGGCGGGCGACGTAGTGCATGCAGAGCTGCAGGCTGCGGCGCTCGCGCGGTTTCTCGATGACGAAGCTGAAGAGGTCGACCTGCGAGCCCGGGAGAAACGTCTCACCGCTGCAGACGAAGACGCACTCCACCTCGTGGACGTGCTGCCAGCTGTCCCAGGTGTAGCGTGCGGCGACGCGCTTGTGGTAGCACAGGTTCTTGACGAAGACTTTGCCCTCGACGAATGCGCCGCTGCGCGAGATGTGAAGCGTCAGGTCCCTGAGGAAGACCTTCTTGCCGCGCGACAGGCTCAGGAACACGTTCAGCTGCAGCACTTTGGGGTCTCTGCTGCTGATGACGGGGAAGTTCGTGTGGTAGAGCCCCAGCATCCTGTGCTGGCGCCGCTTGTTGAGTGCGTCGAAGCGTTTGCTCTTGCGCAGCGGCTTCATCGGCTCCGGCTGGGGCGGCGGTGCTGGCGTCTGCGCCAGGTTCAGCGCCTGCTCCTCGTCCTGCTGTTCGCCGTACAGTCCCAAGCCCTTGTGCTGGAAGCTGATCTCTGCCATCTCGCCCTCGCGGTGGCTCACGTCCAGCGGGCTCTCGTCGCGTTCGAAGTACTTGACCGGCGTTCTCTGGTCGAAATGCACACTCTTGGACCGCTGCAGGGACGGCTGGCGCTGCACCTCACGCACCTGCGGCGAGGCGGGCAGCGACTGCGACCGGTTCTTGAGCGAGCTCTTGACCCGTTCGCCGCTCTTCTTGTAGACCGGGGGCAGGACCAGGGGCGCCAGTCCGAGGTCTTCCAGCCCCAGCTCCGCCAGTCGCGATGACATCGTGGCTACCGTGGCGTCATCGAGGCTGGCCAAGCGCTTGTTCATGTCCGTGTTCTTGGCAATCTCCTCCTCCGAGTACAGCGTTGGCGACAGAGGGCTGTGTGGCTTGTGCAGCAGTTGCAGCGAGCTCAGGGGACCCACAGATGGTGCATTGGCTCGTCGCGATAACAGGCCAGCCTGCCCGCCCTGCTTCTCCTTGGCGTTGCCCATTGCCTGTTGTTGCTGTGTAACATCCTTGTTCTCCTTCTCCTCCACTTTAACATACATGTGGACGAGCAGCCTGGGACTCTTGGCAGCGATTGCAGCGATGGCAGCGGCTCCTTCTTGGCCTTTTTGTTTGTGGGGTTGAGATGAGATGAATTGAAGGGGCAAAGATCAAACTTGAAGCACGCCACGCCCGAACAAACGAAACGCGCGACTATGTGAACGAGTCAAGTGCAGATATGGGGAGTTTGAGCAGTTTGATGAGCCGGTAGTCATCCAGCGATGCATTTTAAGTACACGTACGTATGAACGCGATATTCCGATGCGTGATATTGAGACAGTTAGCCGTTTGTACAATCTTAGCGTATTTATTTAGCATATGGGGGGGAGTTTAAGCAAGCTCAACTTTATATGATATATTGACTCTTGAGAAAAATTGGAAAAGGAAAAAAAAAAAAAAAAGTAAACTGCATGGTAGTTCGTACCATCCTGCGAGATATGCCCCCCTCCCCCTGTTTTCAACTCACGAACGAGTGCTCTAAAGTACAAGTTGGATGATCACCGATTTTAGCAACTCCTCTGATGTAGCTTTCGTCAGCTTGCAACAAAACCTAAGAATGCTGAAGCCACTGCCGAGATGGGGACGATACCTTGCATGCGCGTTGCCTTCAATACGAGAACAACAATGCAATTTCTTATTTCACTTCATAGCCCTGTTGCGACCCAAAATTGGCCTTAGCCTTACTCAAATGCCAAAAAATTCGCTAAAAATGTTTCGATGGTGCTAGTCAATCTCAGAAAAATCCATGCTCTACCAAATACTTTTTGACAACCTCGCGGTCTCTGTTAACCCATTTGGCCTTGCAGGAAATAATGTCCAGCGATTGGGCCAAATTTTGATTGAAACCCTTGGTAGACCTGCCCCTAAAGAACTTTTTGACCTGGTCCCTAGATTCCATCGAGGTGAATGCGGAAGTACTGATAAACATTAAAGATCCTAACAGCGAAAAACCTGGAGGTAATCTCTTGGACATATCGTCCCAGTTGTCTTGCAACCAAGCCCACAAAGTTTGAATACCATTCTTATGGGATGTCATGCCCTGCATAGGGATCCACATATCCTGGTAAAGTACATTGCCATCCGTCAAGTATGAGAGGGTCCTTTCCAAGAGTTTGAGATCCTCGAAGCGACCCAAGGCTTCTAGGGAAGCCAGTTTTTCGTCACTGGAAAGAGGGTTTTTGTAGATGTGGAATAACTTTTCATAGTTGTCTATACCGCCTGCCCTAGCGGCTGCATTGAATACAGTGGGCTTAATCAAGGCAGGAATGGCTTTCTTATCACCGCAGGTGTATTTCGCAAACATTTCTAAGGCGGCTTTTTCCACGATGGCGTCTCCAGCGGCGGATGCAGCACCAAACATGGCCACTTTCAGTCGTTGTATGGCAAAGGAGTCCGTGGGAGAAAAGCTCCACCCCAGAGTGTGAGCCTTGGGGGAAACTAATTTTTTAATGAAATTATCTAATGCATCCTTTGTCTCTTGCGGCTCAAAAATCCAAGTAGATTGCAAGGCAGACAAACTCTTAATAATCTGCTCCCAAACAATGAAGGACTTTTCTTTGTCCCATTGAGACACCAAATTCAAAAAGTTTGTGGTGCAAGTGTAGCCGGAGGCAGACAAGGCTTTCGAATCAGCAACCAGTCCCACACGATCTTCTACGGGCAATAAATGGGCCTGATGGCCGAACTTCGCCCACCTTTCATCAGAATAGGACGTAATAAATATCCCAGCTTGAGCAGCATTGACTTTGAAGAAGTTGGTATCTTTCAATTCAATCGTCTTCGACCTCTCATCAAGAACTAATGAGTTATCAACCCCTTCTCTTGTGGCAAGAGCCAGAAATACAGGATACAGAGTTTCGTCCTCCTCTTGCTTCAGATCACCGGTAGACAAGTAACGGTTTTGGGTAAAGGTAATTTTGTTCCCATCTTCTTGCACGCTAATGACAGGGTAGCCAACTTTTTTCGTCCAAATATCCATAACTTTACGCACATCCTTGCCCGAGACTTCAGATAATGAAGCCCATAAATCACTTGTTTGAGCGTTACCATATAAGAATTTCTGCAAATACTGAGAAACGCCCTTGATGAAAGTTTTTTCACCCAACCATTTAGAGATCATTCTCAACACAGACGAACCCTTCGAGTAAGCAATGGCATCAAATATTTGGCTAATCTCATCTGCACGCCTTACAGTCACTTCGATAGGATGAGAAGATCGCAAAGAATCTAAGTCCAGTGCTTCTTGCAAAGTGTTTGCCACATAATCTTCCCAAACCTTCCAGTCTGGCTGGAATTCGTTAGAAGAGAAGCACGCCATCCATGTGGCGAATCCCTCGTTCAACCACAAACCTTCCCACCAGTCCATAGTCACCACATTACCGAACCATTGATGAGCTAATTCATGTTGAACCATCTCTGCAACCGTCCGGATACGACTCAACGTAGAATTTTCCTTGTCCAAAAGCACGTCAACTACTCTGTAAATGACAAGCCCCCAGTTCTCCATGGCACCAGCGGATACTTCATGCACCGCAACGTTATCCATCTTTGGCAATGGATAGCGAAGTCCAAAGGTTTCTTCAAAAAATGCCAAAGTTTTAGAGGTCAAATCTGCAGCAAACTGACCGAGGTGCTCATTTCCGGGAGTAGCGTAACATCTCACAGGAATATGGAAGTCTTTATTTTCCACGTATTTCAACTCTGCAACAATAAAGGCCACCAAGTAGGTAGACATTTTTGGGGTCGTGTTGAAGTGTGTCACTTTTTTACCTGCTTCCACGGCCTCCAATTTGACGTCCATGTTCGAAAGATGAGTCAAATGGGATTCAGAGACCAACGTGATATCAAAAGTGGCCTTTCTGTTGGGTTCGTCGTAGCAGGGGAAGGCCCTGCGTGCCGCCGTGGGTTCCATTTGGGTTGAAGCCATGTACTTGGTCTCGCCGGTTAGTTTATCTTCGTATTTAGCTCTGTAAAAGCCAGCCAACTGGTCATTCAATTCACCAGTATATTTGATATCCAATGTCACTTTCTGCTTGTCTGCCAAAGCCCCCCGAGTAAACTTGAACTCCGTCACCTGGTTCTCTCCATCGTGTTTGATTTCCACTGGTTCTTGATCTTCGAGGGAGACAGAATGAAATTTAATCTCTTGAGAATTCAAGAAGATCGAATCCAGTTCCGAATCATTGACTTGCAAATCAAGCTTCAAGTGACCGCCAAACTGGAACGACTCAAAATCTGGCTCGAGTTTCAAATCGTAATGCAATGGAGTAACATTGGTGGGCAGCACTTGTCGATTGGTAGTAACAGCAGTACCGGTCATAAAGATACAAGTCGTGTTGGATAGTAATGCAATTTCCCCGGGACAATTGGCTGCCTGAACCTGAGGACGATTTTATAATCCCGCTGTGCCGCGCTGGTCGCCCGTGCTTTTATACCACCGGCTCTGACTAAGCAGCCTTCTTTCACTTTACCAGCATATTATCCGGGTAAAGACGTACTAATTCAGGCCATATAACAGAGGAGTAGACATGAACGCCAAATGGCCATGATTGCGGCTGTGGAAATTCCTGGATATGATTCCACCACTCAAATTCCATCCACCAGTACTGCGCCATCCTTTATCCTCTATTTTTTTGGCCTATAGGACTTCCTGTTTGTGCTAAAGGAGTTGCGCGTAAAGGCCGATCAGTGGCCTTATAGCTCTTATGGTTCGTTGAAAAACTCGTTCTGATCTTCTGAAGATCAATCATCAAGCGGACCCTTGTTATTCATTTCCGATAGCATCAAATTCTCGGTCTTAGTGAAGTTGATTATATACTAAGTAGTTATTGATTGGCATCGTCTAGTAGGGCCAGACATAATTAAAAAAAAAAAAACACATGAGAGTGCGGCTGAGATAGATTATAAAAAATTGTAGACGATGATTAACGCAACAAAAGAATAATATAAACCAAGAAATAAAGAGAAGTTAGTTTTGCATATACTTCATATTACTATTAAGTTACATTTTGATGAAGTGAACCAACACTAATATGAAACTGGCATCACGGTGTCTTCCGCAAAAATACTCCAGAGTATGGATGTTGCGCTATGCGGAGTTGAAAGTAAAAAGTGCTAGTGAAACTGCGAAAAGATTAAAACGGCACTGTCCAGCGGACTCACCTTCTGTGGGAAGTTAATAAATCTATGCAAGTGGAAGAATTCCTTCACCACGGCGGCTAATTGCCGCCGAAACAAGCTTGCGGTTAAAATATGCATACGGCGACAAAGCCAGAATGTCCCTTACGCAAATGAACTCTAATAAATACCATCTATGTCTACGTGCCAGGTAGTCTGACACGCAGTGATTTGCAAAATTCATATTTTATTACATTGTATATCGCTTCCTGGTATTCTTTTCCCACTGCTATACGTCATCAAACTTGTACATCTTGACGTAGCCCATCTCATCACCGCTGAAGAACTCGGAGTCCCCAATGCCCACACATGCAATCGGAGCCACTTCGTGGACAGCGGGCTGCACATCGTCGCCCCTTCGCTCCAAAGACTTCCCCTGGAAGGTGTGGATGCATCTCCCGCTTTGCAGATCCCACACTTTGACCTTGCCGTCATGGGATCCACTCACGATACGAAAATTATCAGCTGCAATGTCCCAAACGCCTTCCACATGACCGAACTGGGTACGCACGCAGCAACCCTTTTTGACATCCCACAGCTTTATCGTGTTGTCCAGCGAGCACGATAGTAGGTGTGTCGGATACGGCAGATCTTCTTTGAGGACGTCTTGCTCCCCGGCATCCGCCGGCTGTGGATCATCTTCAGTCTTGTCGTCAATGATCAAATTCTCTGCATCGATAATCGTTAAGGGTATCACCTTCTGCACTTGACCCACATGGCCCCGGAAGACTTTCAAGCAAACATTAGTCCTAATGTCCCACATCCTGATGGTGGTATCGTCACTGCAGCTGAAGCACAGAAAACTCTTTGGATGCAGCTTGACGCAGTTCACCCACTCTGTGTGACCCCTGAGTGAATAACACGTCCTCGATTCTACATGCCAAACTTTAACTGTCTTGTCTGCAGCGCCCGAAACGATAATCTTTTTGTATGAGTCCACGCTCAATACGCTGTCGGTATGGCCCGTGTAAGTGGCGATGCACTCACCCGTCAGATAGTTCCAAACCCGTATGGTCTTGTCCAGCGAGCCCGTAATTAGTTTCTGCTCGTCAAAATACAGGGCCTTTACGCCGTCCGTGTGGCCGGAAAGGCGTCTAACCAGCCTGCCCGCGCAAAGATCCCAGATGGCAATCGTCGAATCGTAAGAGCCTGTGAAGAGAAACCTTGTGTTGAACTGCAGGGTCAGAACACCATCCATGTGGCCCTTAAACTCCTTGACCTCGCAATGGCCCTTCCGCCAGTTCGACTCCACTTTGAACCGGTCCCTGTAAATGACTTTCCAGGGCGTAGTACCGCTCGTACCGCACCGGCTCTTCTGTGGCATTCTGGCACGCTTCATGTGCAGCAGAGGCAGGCCCCACCCGCAATTGGGACATTTGCGGTCGATGTGCTGCTCACACATGCGATACCACACTTTATCGTCGTTCGCCAGCACCTGCCACCTCCTGCAAACCCTTGCGGCATTGCAAAGCGACTGGCAGTCCAAATAACACAGTATCTTGAGAGACAGCTCCATCGGCAGCGTACTGATAAAGTCTATCTTGATCATGCGCTGCACTTCAGAAGCCACGTAGGACAGCTGCGGGAAGCAGCTTCCGGCCAAAATACCGTCCAAAATCAGCTCTCGCACTTTGTCATTGGACTTGGTATACATCGAAACCACATGGTGTATCTCGCTCTGCTCTGCGGGGGGGAGCTTGGATATGCGGTCATTCACGTTCTGGAACTTCCTCAAATCCTGCTTACAACAGTCTGTGTGGGTCGGAGACGACCGTATATCTGGGTTGTGTCTGTAGCAGAACCGCTGCAAATTAAACTGCGGCAGTTTGACAGTCTTGCCAGCAGCGACGCTCTTGGATCTTTTCTTAGCCGATTCCTCCTCAGCTACCTCTGTTTGGGGACGTTTATCTTGTAGTGTAGGGGGGGAAGATTCGTTTACATTTGCAGTACTCATTTCAAATTCTTTGAGCTGATTGTAGTACGGCCCACGAGTCATCTCATCGCCTTCATGACTTAAAACCATGGGATGCTACATTTAAACTGTTAAATAACTGAGTTTCCTTACATGATGAAGCCGGATGCTTCTCAACTGTGGCTCCCATGTCACTGGGGACGAAAACGAAACAAATAAAGCTAAGGCAATATAACCTCTAAGGAAAAATAGAGAGATGTGGCTCAGGCACTGGGCTGAAGGGGCCGGACTTTCAGCTCGAGCAGGGAGTGGCAGATGATCAAGACAGGAGGGACAAAGGGAGCTGAGTGTCCTCTCAGTGGCAGTAGGCTACGCTTGCACATACAAAATCATGTGACACGGTCAAGCCTACGTGGCCCGTGATAAGATATCGCATGATGAATTTGAAATATAATGAAGATAACGGCCAGCGCCTTTCTGCTAATTTTAAGTTGGGGGGAGGTTTATGTCTTTGAGAAAATTGTCCTTTTTTTTTTTTTTTTTTCAGCTGCTAGACAAAGCATCATTTTACTTGCGTATGGTGAACTTGCCTTGAAACTATGAAAGAAAAAGCCAATGGGAGCCCTATTGGATAAAAAAATAATGGTCTTACGATATCTCCTGATGTGCCAGGGGAAAAAAAAAAAAAAAAAAAAAAAATCTGCCCATGCGTGCAGGCTAAAAAAACAAAAAACAATCAGTAGGTGTTTGGAAACATATTTTCGCTTGAAGCAGTCGGTGCTTTCAGCTAGAGTGGAATTGTTTAGACTCAGCCCTTGTATATCAAACTCGACTGAATTAGTTTGGCAGTTTCGCACTGGTAAAAGAGAAAAATTCGCCAGGTCCGCATAGCGCGTGCGGCTGAAGTCAGTATACTAGAAAAAAAAAAAAACTGTCACCAGAATATAGGGCAGATGCATAAAATAATTACACACTTTCTTCTATAATATTGCGTCGTACATTTGCTCGGATACTCTCGAGTCCCGACGTTCGTGAAAGCCTTCTTGTACCCTCTTCTTGCACGGCTCACCCACCAGTCTATACACGGCAATTAGAGATCTCAAAGACCATAATGTCTGCTGCGCCCTTCTTCTTGAGCTCGTCCATGATCTGGCCCTTCTTGGCACGCTCAATCATGGCAGATACGGCCACCCAGCCGGCGTCGTCAATCTGAGAAATGGTGGGCGCCCTTCTACCGGGAGTAATGGGGAGCACCTGGTCCAGGATATCTCTAGAGGCGTTGTAGTTGCAGTAAACGTACTTCTGAGCTGTCATGACACCTTCGATACGAGACTTAATCGTCGCAATGAGCTCCGGATCGCTGGTGGCGGTCTTGGACTCGATCAGATAAGCACTGGTGTCCAAAATGGTGGCGATGTCAGTCAAGCCGGCGGCACGCATGGTCTCACCACTTTCCACAAGGTCCACAATGGCGTCCGCCACGCCGAGAGCACACGACGCCTCGACAGAACCACCGACAAACCTGATCTTGGTGCTCATCTTGTCCACGGTCGTGCCCTCTAGCTTGGCAAAATACTGCGAGCTCAGGTTGGTGAAACTGGACACAATGGTCTTGCCAATCAGCTGCTCTGGTTTGGTGTACTCACCGTTCTCGGGCACTTGCACCTGTAGCTTGCACTTGCCGAATTGCAGATCGATAGGCAAATTCACATCCATGCCGGCCTCGCGCACCTGGTCCACACCGGTGATACCCAAGTCACACTTACCTTGACCCACAAACGTGGGAATGTCGGCAGCGGGCAAAAAGATCAATGCGATAGGCATGTTGGTGCATAACGCAATATCCAGTCTATCCGATCTCCGAAACTTGATATCCGACTCTTTCAAAATGTGAACACATTTTTCATATAATCTGCCCTTCTTGGGCACGGCAAACAACAGCCTATCAGTTAAATGGTTGACTAGATCCATTTTCAATCTTGATCTTTTGGATCTTTTTTTTTTTCTCGAAGTCCTCGATGACTGAATTTTCTTCTTTTAATCAATTTTCAACTTTCAATTTTTCTTTTCCGCTAGGAATTGAAAAAAATGGAATGAAAAAAAAATTTCAACACCGAGACTCGTGCCATAGTAATTAGTGAAGAAGAAACATCGCTTCATTTATCATGTAATTTGCGACTATAAACGCACTTGAACTGTACTTGAAATAAAGCTTGCATTCGCTTGCATTCGCTTGCATTAAATATTCAAAAAGAACTTTCACAAAAGGACTCGTATACCACGTGATCGTTTAATTTTTCACATTTAATCTCATTTTGGTCTAAAAGCTCATCGTTCCCTTGAACCGACTACATAAGAAGTAGCGCCACTTGACCAGGGAGATCTGTTGTCAGCTAACATATCAGTCGTTAGAGGGTGCAGCTGAACACCTACGGCCCATCATGAAGTTTGGTGACCATTTGAACGAGTCTGCTGTCCCTGAATGGCGGAATAAGTACATTGACTACAAGTTTGGGAAGAAGAAACTCAAAGAATGCAACGAAGTACTGAATCTGGAGAACAAACCCTGGAACGAAGCCTCCATATCGATTCAAGGCTACACATCGCAGCAATCGTTGAGGTCTAGATGCACCAACGCCGGCAGAAACTATACGCCGCTGCAACGGCAGTGCATAAAGACTTTTTTGGAGAACTGGTTGATCGACTCGGAGTTGAACAAGGCTAACGAGTTTTATCTATGGCTGCTGGAACAGTCCAAGAAGACGTACATCGTTTTGCGGCACCAGATGTCTATCTACACCCTGCAGAGGGACCACGAGGCCCATCTGGTGCAGCGCCTGTCGAGCCCCTTTGGAGTGGCATCCAAGCAGTATGGGAGCATTAGAGGCCTGGGACAAAATGGCAAGGCTGTCAGGACATATCTTGAACATTGGCAGACCTTTTTAGAGAAACAAGGCCTTTGGCCAAGCTGGCCCAAAGGCCTCACCAACGTGTGGAATAACGTTGAAAAAAACCACCGAGGAAGGGAGACATTTAATAGGGCGTCTCTACCTGTGACGGCAAACCAAGCGGAAAAACTACTCGGTGCAGCTCTAATCGATTTCTACAATTACTTGCAGTTGGTCAAAACGTATAGAGATTTGAACGTCACGGCCTTCCGTAAGATGATTAAGAAGTTTGACAAAATATGCAAAACTGAGGAACTGGCGTCCATGATGGAGTTTGCGAGAAACAATTACCTGTTGTTTAAACACGTCAATGCCAATGTGACGCTTATGGCCCAGCGCATGCAGAAGACTGCATCGGCTCAGGCTACCGGCAAGGTTAAAGTGTCCGATGAGATGGAGGACCCTCTTATCTTTTGGGAGACTCAACTCACAGAGTGGTATACCAAGGATCTAGCGTCTTCAAATTCAGCGCAGAAGAGACACAACAAACGGTTAAAAAAACTAAGCGTGCAGTACACGTTGAATGAGCAAATGATTCATAGGAATAACAGGGCTATAGTGCAGATGTTTTTCTCAGGCATAGGTATGGGTATCTCAGCTGCGCTGATCACTTATACACTTTATCTGGCCTTTTTCCACGACAACAATTATCCAGTCAATAAAATATTATTCCCCCTCTGGGGAGGTTGGTATGTCCTTTTGATGCTGGCGACACTTTTTCAATTGGACTGCTTCATTTGGCACAGAATCGGGATTAATTATAGGTTCATAATGCTGGGGGAATTTCATTCGAAAAATGGTACGCAACTGTTTAATAACGATTTCGCAACGAGCGCAATTTCGTTGCAATTATATTTCCTGACTTTCTTTGTCGTTTCCTGCGCCATATGTGGCGTAATAAGTTTTCATTGGGAACATCTCACACCGTGTGGATTCATCTATTTGGGTATTGTGGGATTCTTATTCGTCTGTCCGAATGGCGTAATACCTTATTGGAACAAAGTTGTTGGCACTAGAAAATGGATTTTTGTTACTCTATTTCGTTTAGTATTCTCCGGTTTATACCCTGTCGAGTTTGGGGATTTCTTCATAGGAGACATTATTTGTTCTTTGACTTATTCCATGTCTGATATCGCAGAATTTTTTTGCGTTTATTCATCTACTCCAAATAGTCAGTGTGGCTCCTCTCATTCCAAAGCGGTAGGTATCATGGCATGCTTGCCAAATTACTGGAGATTCATGCAATGTCTCAGAAGATTCAGTGATTCGGGCGACTGGTTCCCTCACTTACTAAATGCGGGCAAGTATGCCTTTGGCGTTGCATACTATGGACTTTTATGTGCCTATAGAATATCTGGTCGGAGCACCAGAGTCAGAGGCCCGTTTATTGTGTTTGCAGCTCTTTACGCATTTTTCGCCTCTGCCTGGGATTTAATAATGGATTGGTCTCTGTTCCAAACGGCTCATCAAAATTGGATGCTTAGAGATGATCTCTATCTGGCCGGTAAGCGTAATTGGAAGACAGGCAAATATTCGTTGAAGGGCAAATCTGTATACTATTTGGCAATGATTTGGGATGTGGTAATTAGGTTTCAATGGATTGTCTACGCAGTGGCCCCCACCACTATACAACAAAGTGCCAAAACTTCTTTCATTCTGGCGTTAACCGAAGCTGTGAGAAGATTTGTGTGGATCATCTTTCGTGTCGAGAACGAACACGTTGCCAACGTTCATCTCTTTAAAGTTAACGGCGAATCACCTCTCCCTTATCCAGTTTGCGACACGGAAGACTCGTACTCACTATCTGGGGAACCTACAGGCTCAGATTCGATTTCCTTATCCAATCTAGCAATGTCATTGAAAGAACCTATCGCCGCTTACCATTCAATGTTGAAAAGGAGCACAGGGACTTTTGGTAGCCTTTCCAAGTCAATTCCCTGGGCACATGCGAGTGATTTCGAAAGACCTCCAACGTTTTCCTCCGATCAGCATGCACAAGATACCGACAGTGAAAGTGAATCAGAAAGCGTTACGTAATTTTTTTACTATATGCAGTGGATTTTACATATATCTTTATACTTTGGTTTATATGTAAAGAGAGCAGCACTAAAATGCTGGGCATCGTGGTAATTAAACTATCGAGAACTCTTGTACTTTGGCATAACTTGGTGGGTTCAATTTTCGGTGGATAGCCTTGGCGGCCCAAACGGGAAAAACGGAAATGGCCAAAATGAATACTGTCTCCCCGAAGTACAATGGTTTGGTCATGTACTTCAAGTCGAAATATTCGCCTAAAAAGGGGACCGACACCAAGTAGAGAAGCAGCGTAACTATTTCTGACACAACCATTGTTTTATTCCAAGTGTATATCTCCAAGGCAACCATAATAAGCTCATTTAGAATCAAAGATGTAAACCCAATGGCGACCATCCTGAGAAAGTCAAGCTCATCAAGACTGGTAAACCTTTGAGAGAATCCTTGAATGACACAACCTTGATAAAGCGATAGTGCTACCCAAACGAAAAAGGTTTTGTAAGATAGACTTTTTCCTTCAGTTAAATCCTTGTAAAGCTCAGGGTATATTTTCGTCAGAGATTCATCGATGTCGTGATCTAAAGTCAATGAAAAAACGGGGGCCATTGTGTAACAGGTTGCATACCCCACCATCAACCAACCTGTATAGAGGGCGATGGGCTCAAAACCTGAACTAGTCGAATAAACAGCTTGACAGACAGAAATGAGCAGTCCTCTATGCATGACAAATTGCGCCAACTTGGCAGATCTTTTGTATGAGTTTCTGCCATGCCACAGCAGCAGCTCGGTCAAGTGACAAAATTGTGTAATGGAGAAGTCCGCAGCAAGTGATGCTTGTTTGCCTTCTTTACCCACTATACCAACGCCAACATCTGCACATTGAATCATACTGACATCATTACCACCATCACCAATGCAGCATACACGTTTTCCCGTGAGTTCACGAATCAAAAGCGCCACATCGGCTTTCTGTTGCGGGGTGCATCTGCAAGCAATTGTCGTTGGCAAGTGAGACACAACTTCAAAGAATTCTTTTTTATAGTATGTCAAAAACACAGATAATGACTCACCATCTATTATCAGGCAAGAGTTCGTGTTCAGTCTAAGGTACTCCAGTTGATTAAGCGCACCTTCGGGTTTTTCCAGCTTTATGATTGTGTGAACATATTGGCTTCTGGAAATCAACTTGGCACTAATGGAAACGCAACGAGCAGTTTCCACTTTGTCACCAGTCAACATCCATATTTTTATTCCGGCATTTCTTAGCAATTCTATGGATGCCTTTACATCCTTTTGTAACTTGTCTTCAACGCCTGTGAGTCCCAAAAGTTCAAGATCTTTTTCCAAAAATTCTCCTACCGCGTTAGACATTTGCTCGTCACGATTCAGCATAGACAAGGAAGCACTTTCATACTTTTTCTGAAACTGTTCGTAGCTCTTTTGAGTAAGCTTTTTGCGACCTACAACTAGAGTACGCAAACCTTCACGAGCCATATTTCCAGTTTCTTCATCCAACCAGTCATTTTTTTCTACAATTTTGGTCATCACAGTATCTGCGCCTTTCTCAAAAAACCAGTACTCGTCCTTCTGCTCATCGTGTAAAATAATACCCATACGCTTTCTATCGGAATTGAATGGGAAAATTTGCAAAATCTTATACTCAAAAGTTTTGCCTGAATGCTCGTGCAGTAAAGTGATGGAATGGCGGTCTCTTTTGAAAAGTGACAATCCAACTGACTCTGTAAATTTTACAATGGCAATTTCATCTGGAGAAGCCGCTTGATAGGTCAATTCATCGTCCTCAAAACTTGGAGTAACATTGTGACACAATGCCAATGTAACGACCATATCTCTAACACGAGTACCAATGTCACGCCTAGCAGTAGTGGGACCCGTAGCGCTCTTCGGAGAAGCCAAAGATTGCACAAAGTCTGATACAATGTCTAAGGTGTCCGGTGTGTAAGAGACAGTCCCCAAATGAATCTTCTTGAGCTGCATGTCATTCTGAGTCAAAGTACCTGTTTTATCGCTTAACAAGTATTCAATACGACCTAAATCTTCTGGAATAGTGCTAGTTCTCACAACTGTTTCCGGTATGGTTGTGTCGTGCTCGATTTGGTAGGCGTAAACTGATTTCGCCAAATCCAAATTGACTCTCAAGGAGACCGGAATAATACTGGAGAAGAGAATTAGATACCTCATGACATCGATGTACCACATGTGATTATGCAGCCCCTTGAGCACGACAAGCGCCGCAGAAAGAGTAAAAACACAGATACAAAGTATCTTGGATATGCTATTAATTTCGAGTTCAAGAAGTCCTGTCTTTACCGTGGCTGTCGTGGTATTCATAGTTTGTCTTGTGTCCGTACCTGTATAGATGACACAAGCTATGCAAGTACCGCTAGAAGCGAGCACCGTATTGGCCCAGAGTGTGTTGTCTACCGACAATGGATGGGACGTGGACTCCTTATAATTGACTTTACCGGTGAATTTATGAATTGATTTTTCCGGCGCAGAAGCTGTGATACGTATCTTGGTCAAAAGATCCTCCTGGGATAAATTCTGTGTCAAAGGGCAAGCTACCCTCAACTTCCAATCGGTTTCACCGTCCAGTTGGTCCGTCTTGATAAAGGCCTCTCCTGAAGGCTCACTGGATTGTAGTAAAATCACATCTGCGGGGACTTTATCTCCCTTACTCATTCTTATGAGATCACCCACTTTTAGATCCCTACTTTTCACAAGTTTTTGTTCATTTAGCACATGGTAGGGCTCGCTGTTCATCTCATTATCACGTCTTCTTCTCTGAATATCGTCCATAGCCTCTTTAGTCATAGTCACAGTCAGCACAAATCCTAAGGGTACAACGTATGAGGATAGATAACCAATTCTCAAAGCTGGAATCGACTGCGATAGAGCAACTAGCAAAAAATACAGATTGAAGAAGAACCGGAATTGCTCATAAAGCAAAGTGGGTAAAAAAGTAAACGCATTGTATTTTGCGTTAGATATCTCGTTACTGGGATATTTGTTTCTATCATATACCGGAGTAGTATCAGGATGTATTTCTCTTTCGGTATGGCTATCGTTAAGTTCAATGGCCGGCAACGAACGGTATCTTGGTGCAAAATGCAAAAATGATAAAATCCTAGACATTAAGCCATTGCTTGTCATGGTAGAGCTGGGAATGGCAGCAGGGTCACGCACCTGGGCAGACTCAGAAGTCCACGGATCATTTAGTAATGGGCGTGAACCTCCTGTTGACGGTCTCGCCATGGAATCTCTAAATGTATCGTTCTCTTGAAGTGTTCTCAATTCAAAGCTTTCGGTAGATTCACCTTCCTCTCGGCCCTCAAGCTCACTGCGCTCTAGGTGGGTACTGGTGCGCACTTGTAGATTATCTAGTGCTCTCTCGAGGTTATCGTCAAACTGCAGATCAAAAGAATCTATACTCCTGTTGTGCGATGCACCAAAGTTCGAATTAAGATCAACACCAAGCGCACGAGAGGGACTCAACGGCATCAGTTCTCTATGGCTATATCAGTCCACGAAGGGAGCGGGTTAGACTACTCGACTGCAATTGGGACAACAAAGTGCCTAAAGCTAGATGTGGGAATACAGAAAAACAAAAAAACAACAAACGATCGATCCAACACACACGCAATCCCCAACTGCAATTATGAATGAAACAATGTAGCTCACGAAGCTCCCTTGCCTCAGTGTATATATACGGTTTATATTCTTTAAAAAAGAGGCTTCATAGCCAATCTGCAGGTAGTATGAGCTGAGCTTTTCGGTGCTCATTGTTAAGGGAAAAACGTCGTTCATAGTGACTAGTATATCATTTTACCTAAAGTTCAACAGTTATGCATCAAATACTTATTTAGAGAGACTGTAAAATATTTTATTTTAGTTCCAGACATACTGTAACATATTCACTGCTAGTTTTAATGAAGGCGTTGAGAAAATTTTGAAAACATTATAAGCTCAGGCCAGTTTGTCGAAATGGTGGGGATTTTTTTAATTGACATTTAAGCCTCGAGTCCACTGCTTGAAGCTGCTGTCGCCTGTTGCTACGAATATAGTCCCCAACCTGAATATTGTGATTTGCTTCTGGGGGAAGGGTATCTAAGCCAAAAAACATCGGTGAATCGGCGAAAATGATTCCTATCGAAAGAAAGTAAAAAATAAAAGCATTATTTAGATCAAGTAGTAATGTTGAAAGATATTACTACGCTTTAGTTATTATAATAGTCAAATAATTAAACTGAGGTTTACACAAAGCCCAGAAAAAAAACTGTTACATTTCTTGATGCAAGACACGGGGCACAATCTCTGAACCCATCAATTCTAACATTTAACAAAATTATCAAACTAGGCAAGATTCTTCTTTTTTTGAATCCACTGGTCATATCATGCCGAACATTCCCATTTCCCTTTTTTTTTTTTTTTTTCACCACACGGGCCGCAGTTGATCAATTTAGCTTTACCTGTTTAATTACTACTATATATCTTAATAGTGCATATAGAATAATTTTTTATCAAGTTATAACAATGAGTGACTAGTGTCATTTTTCAGTAAATTACTACTGCCGTATTCTTTATCTACATATTTTTATTCCGGCAGTCGGTTGTATCATACCTATTGTAAAAATCTGTTTAGTATCTTTATCTGCTGCCATCGTTAAACAGTTTCAAATACTTAGAAAGATTCTCTTTGATAGCGATCAAGCTTTCTTCAGACGATGTAAATAATTCCGATTGATTGGCTAAAACTCTATTGATACACCAGATTCAAGGGAATGGGCTTGAAATTTTCACTCCTAAATATTTATGTGGACTCTTCGATAGCTGCTCCAACGCATGTCACGGGCGTTGTCTATAGTATAAATGGAAACAATGCATAAGGAGGTTGCCTCCCCGGAAACTTGACCTGGTAATAGCGCCTGCATTCAGTAGCTGACAAAGCAAGGCTGGCAGAAACCCACACCAGAGGCCATACAAACTCACGGCTAGCAGAAAGCAGACTACCGTAGATCAAAATCTCATCTAAATAATGCGGGCAGCATATCCAACGAAAAAGTCGCTTCTGCGGCAGCGAATACTTCACAAGCGCGGCAAGAACTTTATGGTTTTCATGCTGATCCCACGCTGCAAAACAGAATACTATGCTTGCCGGGAGGCTGAAAGAACGTGAGATATGTCCCCTGTAGAGTTCGACGTTCAAAATAATGTGCAATGACGAATAGAACCATAGTCCTACAACGTAGTGTGACCAATTCATTCTGGATTGGGAAGAATATCGAGAAATGTATAACGTTTCGTAGAGTCTGCGTAGCGAATGGAACAACAACAACCAGACAAGAAGGTACTGAGGATAAATGCAAACTGTGAAAGTTGAGAAGAGCGTGGAAAGTACATAAAAGTGGGCAAAATAGGATTTAGGCACAGTAAAGTATGCGATGCGCTGCCAACGGGGCCTTTGTACCGGCGAAGTAGATGGTAAAGTCTTCCCATATTTCAAAAACTCCGGTAGTAGCCTTTTGGCCACCAGTAATGATGCCAGCCCTACCAGGTAGCTTGCCTCAAGCCACCACATTGTTTAGAAGCTAGATCAGTAGTCCTGACCTGTCAGTGTCTTCCTGACCGAGCGTTGTGCCATATATTATGCACATTAAATGCATTTATATTTTTGTATATTTTAAAATATTAAAAGTTGAAATTTTACATTCGCACAAGTTAGATAGTATACATAAACGGTTAACGACCAAAGTATTTCAACTCCAGGGGTCTCAGCAAGTTGTAAACGACGAACGCGAACCCAGCGCCCAATTCGAAGCCAATGTCACCACCATAGTCGCCGATCTTTCTGGCAATTTCACCTTGCCAGTAGGTCTGATCCATACCGACAGCGACACCCACTGCGCCGCAGAACAGGGCGCAACATCCAGCGATCCCGATTGGCAGACGGTCCCAGCGATTCCAATCCGAGATGTCGTAACCTTTGAAACCCCTCCTGTAAATGAAATGTTCCGAGAGAGATATCCCCAGGTAGATGGCCAAGTAATAACCAATAGTGTCCATGAAATTCTCCATGAAACCCACGAACTCATAGTAGGCAGCAATGGAAATGCCGAGGGTGGCACCGTTACCGGCAAGCGTCCAAACGATACGGGGCACCTTAGCAAGCGGCTCCCATAGCGCCTGCGCTGACAGGGCGATAGAGTACATGTTGGGGATGTTGTTGGCCACAGTGGACAGGGCCAATATTACGCAGCAGAACCGACCAAACCCATGCAGGGACTCTGGCACGAGAATTGCGTACGTGAGGCCGCCGATGGAATTGCTGTTGTAGTAGTCATTCCACATCTTATTCTCGAACGTGCCCCGAGCAGCTGCGGCACCCAGAATCATGCAGAAGAACAGGGGGAACAGGAGACCTGCGCACAACGAAAAGAAGATCTTGTATTTGTTGGTCCTGCGAGACAAGTAAACGGTGTAGTCGGCGGCATAAGTCGTCCAGCCGGCGGCGAAGCCAAACACGGTGCTGCCAAATGATAGAACGTTGCCCGCTGTGGTGGGCCCCCCGGACCAGACACCGTTGCTGAAGGAGTTGTTCTTCTTGAGGCAGGCAATGATGACAAGGAAGACGGCAAAATTGGGGATCCACGAGTACTTCTCGTACAGGTGGATTACTCTGTAGCCAAAGAAAGTCACCAGCACAGTCAACCCAACGATGATGAGACAGCCCGCCCAGGGAGGGCAGTGGTGAGGCCCCGGGTCCACGAGCTCGAGCAGTTGTGCCGAGACGATCGTGTTGACGATGCCCCAGCCGACACATGCGACGACGTTGATCAGCGCAAACACCCTGGCGGTGAGGTTGCCAACCACAAACCGCGAGAGGATCATCTGCCTGAGGCCGAACTCGGCACCAAACACAGAGAAGAAGGCCACACCGAGCGCACCAAGTAAGTTGAAGAAGATGATCACAAAAACCGACTGGCCGAAATTCAGCGAGTATACCAGTGGGCCCAGTGCGCCCAGCGAGAACGCCGCAATGACCATGTTGGCCGAAAACCACATGGACGCCGAGTTGAGAATGGAGTCGCCGTGTTTCTCCTCATCAGTCACAGGCTCGATACCCTTGGTCTCTGCACCCTGCAGCAGCGAGCGCAGGACCTTTTTGTAGCGTGGCTCGCTGGTGGACTCGGTGACACCGTCTTCTTCCTCGACGGTGATCGACTCGAATGTGGGAGATTTCTTTTCGTACTGTTCGAACTGCTCCGACTGCGACATTCTGCACACTCTACTAAGATGCGTATACCAAGAGACAACTACAGCAGCGCAATGCGGCCATCCAGGGCCTCACTTTATACCATTGAGGCGGTCGCAGATCTCTCTATCTCTTTTTTTTTCCAAATTTTTTTTTTTTCACTGTCCTTCTCTATTTCTCCGCAGTCTTATCGCCTCACGGCTGAACCCGTCCGGCTAGGATGCAGCCCTGAGATAGCGACGAAAGGCATATAGCTGTCACAATCCTGGGAGCCGCACCTTTTTTGACACAACTAAAGCGATTGGCTGCAGCTGCTCTGGTGTTGTTGCTCAGATTATCGCAAAGCAAATTTAAATTTTTTAAATCTACACAAAATCACTTACAGTACTTAGCGCCTCTTGTTGCTGGTCTTCTTGGCCTTGGACTTGCTGGCGTCCTTCTTGGAGGCCTCGGTCTGCTCCTTGACGACTTTCTTGACGATCTTCTGCTCCTCGATCAAGAAGGCCCTCACGATTCTCTCCTTCACGCAGTTGGCGCAACGGGAGCCACCGTAGACACGCGAGACGGACTTGCTGGTCTTGGACAGAGTGGCGTAGGCCCTTGGTCTGACAGCGGCGATACCTGGAAGAGCGCTACCGCAGTCACCACACTTGGGTCTGGACACCAGCTTCTTGACGTGCTGGGAGTGAAGAACACCGCCTGGGGTCTTGACGACCCTGATCTTGTTCGAGCGGGTGTTGTCTGCGAGCACAAAAGTTAGTACGGGTCCTGGTGCTGGGGGTGGGGGGCATAGCCATGCTGTCTGAGCACGCCATCTGAGCGCGCTGTCTGAGCATGCTATCTGCTCTTCTGAGCTCTTACATACATGGATTTCTTCTCCTGTAAGTGACACGCTGAGCCATCGTTGGTTCCTTGAGTCGATGCGATGAGGTTCAAACTGTTGCTGGGGGGGCCTGCTTATGGGTATTTTTTCAGTTTTGTCAAAGCGCTTCTGTCAGTCGCGCAGTGCGTCGCGGGCGATTTCGAATTTTTTGCGTGGGTCGCCGACGAACGAGCGCGCGCGTCGCTTTTGCGAGGGCGAGAGAGAAAAAAAAAAGATTCTCAATTTTAGTTTTTTTTTGAGTGACTGTCAAGGAATTTACAGGTGTTGCTTGGCCGACGGGACCGGCCGACCGGTTCATCCGAACTGCGACACAAAATGGGCCTGGAGACCACCGAGAGACAGAAAGATACGGAATCGATCGATAGGGATGCGCTGGGGATGCGCAGGGTGCTAGTAGCACGGCAGTGAGCGAGGGTGGGAGCCAGAGCGTTGACGGCGTGGGAGCAAGATCTGTTGGGGCGCGAGGTCGCTCTCTGCCCAGCGGGAAAGACACGCCAGTCAAGATGATGCTATAGGTGCGAGATTCGCCAGGGACCTCGAGATAAGAAGGCGTGCGTGCACGCATCTTTGCTAGCATGGCAATTGTGCACGTTTGCGTGCAAGATAACCTGTGAATTGACTTTTGGTACACTTTTTGTGCTCGGGAGGACGAGATACGGCAGCGCCCAGCGCTCAGCGCGGAGGGAATTGGCACATCGACCATATCGAAACCGATATCCATCAAGCTTGCGAAATCTGCTATTTGTGCTACTTTGCGATGCAAAAAATTACGTTCCGCACCACCCGGGGAGGGAACCGCTGGGTGAGATTCTTATTTCACAAGGCTTAGCGCATCAGAATCAGTTTTATTCACTTTTGCGCAGATGCGCAGATGCACAGTAGCGCGTGCAGCCGTAAATCAGGTGTATATCATACCGCCGTGTGGCACGTACGACCCGCCAGCTTTGACTGTGTGGTTGTAATTACAAATGTCCCGTCTGCATGAAGATTAGAAGGTGCAGCAGCGAGATCTTTTTAGCGATTCGGGGCACTTTTTTCTCAACAATGGGGCCAGCCATTGCCATCCAGAGTGGTACGTAGCCCACTGACAGCAAATGGTCTCTGGCCCCTTTTGTTTTTTTTTTTTTTTTTTTTCTGTTCCCTCTAGTCGTGAATATATCGCATCGACTTTTTCGCTCCTGCTGGAAACCATTTCTATGCTTCATATGCGTTATCTTGAAAAGTTGTAGCGAGATGTGCAACGATGAAACGTACAGAACAAATTATTTGAGTTGTTTGCATCCACGACCAAGATCACAGGTAGTCCGCGCCTACGCCATGGCGCTTGGACGCCGATGCGACAGCCTACCAAGAACCAGTGTGGTCCAAGAATCAATAAAAAAAAAAAAAGAAGAGCCCATCAATGAGAACTAGTAGAGGAACAAGGAGAAAATCTGGGAATGCGTCCATTGCCGCCCAATCTTTACAATCCGATTCATAACAAGCCTTTTTCTTTTCCAATACAGTCGAGTTCCGGATTATTAGGCGTTCCGCCCTGGACGAAGCATTGCATATTTAGCATGCCGAAGCTGGTCAAGGTTATTATGCAGCTCGCTGGTCCCAAGAAGGGCAGCCGCCTCCCAAGAACTAGCATGCTTAATGTGTTCCGTGAACAACTCGTCCTGTCGTCTACAGATTTGAATTGTTTGAAACTCAATCGACGAGACATAGCCCCTAATCTTGCACAGCACATAGTCGTAGTCCAGCCTTACTTTATCGACGCTCAATGGATCCTCAGTGAGGAAGCGAGGCTCGTCGCCTACAGCAGTGACTAAGATGCTTGAGCTTCACTTGCAGCTTGAGCAAAGCACGTGACTCGTGTTGTTTCTCTTCTCTAAAAAAAAAAACACTTGAAGCATGTTTGTTTAAAGGTCCGCTTGAAGCATATCCTTTTGTCTTACACGAATAAAAGGCCGGCCAAACTGAAAAGTGCTTACCCACCCACTCCTCCCCTCCCCCCTTCTGCCTATGAGAGTCGTGTCCGCCTGTGTAGCCGGTTTACTGCTTGCGTCTCACGCTCATGCAATCAAGTGTTCCTCAGATGACACTCTTAAGCGCTACGACATTTCCAAGAGTGCCCTCTCGAGCAGCCTGGAAAGGGATACACCGCCAAGTGTGACAAACGAACAGTGGTTCTTACAAATATGTGAAGAAAACGCAGACGACAAAATAGGTGCTGACTGTGGCTCAGGAGACACGCTGTGCGGTACCACCCGCGTCAAGCTTTCTGGCAAAGATCCCTTACTGACGCAGGTCATCAACTATCAGAAGAACGTGAAATACGAAGTGCAGCAAGGTGAAAACGGGTTCACGCTGCAGCTCAAAGGTACCAAATGGGGCAGCGGCCAGTACGACGCCCGCATCGAGTTCCACTGCAGCCGGGGCAAGGATACCGATGAGATGACGTTCGACCGCTGGCAGAGCTCTGAAGTGCAACTCTCTGTGCTGGGGCCCTCCGGATGCCTCAAGAAGGATAACGACGACCACGGCGGCGACGACGGCGGTGACAACGAAGACAAAAAACCGCCCTCCAAGGGCAGCGGTAGCTCTTGGTTCACTTGGTTACTGCTCTACGCCATCCTCTTCACACTGATCTATTTGACCATCATATCCTATGCTAACACGAGGGGTGGATCGTTCCAGGACTTCAAAGAAGAATTTCTGGATCGCTCCAAGCAACTACTCACCTCGTTGCCGGAATTCGTCAAAGAGATTGCCTCCAAACTGTTTGGTAGCAGTTCCTCACCCAGAGGCGGTTACAGCGCAGTGTAAAACAGTCAGTCAACCAAATAGATTGCTACAAAAAAATTAATAAAACAACAAATATACATATGTATCAATGTTTCTCCATCATCGCCTTGAGGTTTTGCACTATTTTGTCGATCGTAGTCTCGAGATAGTTTTGCTTGATTTTAAGTGCCTTGGTCTGTTCTGCCACTGCGCTAACATCATGGCCCAAATCGTCTATGTATTTAGATTTGTCCTGCAATACAAATGCCTTGCCACAACCTCTCCAAACTTTGTCAATAGGATACGACTCTATTTCTTTTGTAGTAACTTTTGCCAACTTCTCCTGCCTTTCCAATAGGGCCAATTGCTGGTTTACAGAGTTCAGCTGCGCTTTCGAAGCCCGAAGATTCGTGGCCAGTTCCTGCACCAACTGGTTAGACATATTTGGTTGTCCTTGGTCCAGCTTTTATCTCTCTGTCCAAGGGTCATTCAACTAAGCAAGCTCATCATCTTTTTTTTTTGCCAATTCTGACGAAAATTGTCTAAAATTAACAACCCATGTCGATTCATCACTATACGCAAAGCTTAACGCAAAAATCGCCACGGAAAACTTCTAGTGAGATATGCTAGGTGCCTTGAAATATTCGCCAGCGTTGGCTAGAGTGTTGCGTCCTCAGATACGGTGGTATGCATCTCCAGTTTCACCAGTGACCGTCGAGGATTCTGTCGAAGACAAATTAAAAAGCGAAACTAATAGACTTTCTAAGACTGCCAAAAAGTTCTGGGATAAAGTTTCCGTAGCTCAAGATCCTGTGGGGGGCAAATTCGTCATTCAATTAGATACGAAACCGATCAGAACACCTTTGGGATATTCCTTAGCGGTTGAGAAAGACAGGGGACTTTTGACAGCATTGCTGCAAAAAGAGTGGTCCAACGTACCCATTGGTACTGTAAGACCTCATGCTCTTCCTTTGACATCTTTAGTGTCGAGATGCATCGATCTAGAACATGCCAACAGGGAAGGTGCCAATGACGATTTAAAGGTCAAAATCGGCGGTGATCGTGAAGAACTCTCAAAATCGTTGCTGCGTTATCTAGACACAGATACTCTTTTGGTTTTCTCTCCCAAGGACGAATTGGAAGGTAAGTTAAGACTGGCCCAGGATAAAATGTATTTACCAATTATTGCCTCCGTAGAGAAATTTTTGAGTAATTACAGTGATAGCCCGATCACTTTGAGTATCTTGGATGCCGACGTCCATGGTTTGAGAGGAAATGCTCAGGACGCCAAGTCTATTGCTGCTGCTAAAAGCTATTTGGACAGTCTAAGCGCATGGGACCTGGCTGTCTTCGAAAAAACGGTGTTAGTCACCAAGTCTTTCATTTGTGGCCTATTACTCTTGCAGAACAAATCCCTGAGGAGCCCAACTCCAGGTTTGGAGTACACTATGGAGGATATTGCTAGGGCTGCTACCTTGGAAACAATTTATCAAACCGAAAGGTGGGGAGAAGTTGAAGACACACACGACGTGGATAAGCGGGACATCAGAAGAAACGTCCATGCAGCTGCCATCGCAGCTTACAAACCTTGACTGTAAATTTGGTAACTCTCATTTTTATTCTTATACATATATGTTACATAGTTTATCCTATTCTGCACATAGCGCTCAGGTAAAGACATTTCATTGTTTTATCAGGCTGTGGAATTGATCTGCCGTGGCTCTGTTTTCGAATTCCAACAACTGTTCCTCGTTTTTGCAAGTCAGCAACATACCAGTTGCACCAATCCTTCTGATATCATTCAGGCCCACTAAAAGTGTATCCGTGCATTTGTCTTCTTTCAGAAACTTAAAGTGCATACCCAGAACGAGTCCCTTGTATTCATGGGAATATATATCGACAATGCTAGGAATCTGTGGTTGCCAAGCAGCTCCTTCTACATGAATGTACCTTTTGATTTTTGTACACGGTAGAAGCAGCGTGGAATCTACATCCTCTTTACTCATTTTCAAACCGCTACTGGAAGGAGCGGTAGAGTTCAAATCACTCAAGAGTGAAGATCCGTTGCTGGAAAGGGTAGCAGCAGTGGCCGAGTTAGGCAACACGACATTTCGCAGATTATCTTTCATGCAATGCTGTAGAAAGTTTTGTAGCCCTTCAGCTCTGGCGCATCTAATATTAAGCGAGTTACTGCCTTCGGGCAAACTGCTGGCAACAAAGTCATTGGAAGGAATCCATAGTTGCACATCCTGCGCGCTTCCTCTACAGCATTTCCACTGCGGTGTGATGCGGGCAGCTAGCTTACAAAACTGTGTTTCTTTCTCTTCATGAACAACTAAAACGGCAGTATTCTTAGCAGATTTCAAAATAGTCAAATCCAATTTTTTGCCTTTAATTTGATCCCAAAGTCTTCCATTCCAGCTGGATATCCTAGTGATTTTATTCTCAAAAATTGTCATGTCATTGCGCAAATCAATCTCTCCAGGCAGCTCTACATTATTACTCAGCTTGGATAGAGATTGTGTGCTGCTCTTAGACGATAGAGAGGCGGTCGTTGATTTATTAGAGCCAAACAAGCTCGTAGAGGATTCATCGCAGCTTTTTGTTGCATCAGTGTCTAGCTTTTTCTTGTTTTTAGGTCGAAAAAGATTAAGCAAAGATGAAGATTTACGGCGATAAAAGGCCGGCTTGTATACGTCTGCACTTGGGTTAAAGACAATTCCTTCACCATTTTCTTCATCTTGGTCAGACTCTTTGTCGCTGTCAAAGTCGCTGACCTCAATGTCACCTCCAGCAATGGATCCAATTTTTTCGAGAGAAGAATGCTGCGAAGTTGATTTGCATTCTTTCATTGTAGGTGTTTCCACTTTGGTCTGCGACAAATTCATGCATATACTCTTGTCCAATTCTATCAATTTGGAACAACTCAAGCCCTCAATTTCTCTTAAAGAAGGTGATTTGAACATAGTATCTTCATTATGACTTTTGAGAGAGATTTCTTCCAGGTCAAAATTATCCATCAAGGAAGAAAGTGGTCTTTGTAAGGGCTTAGATTTGTGCAGTTTGAAAGAGCTCTTCTTCCGCTCTTTGACTAGGTTTTCTGCCGCCTGCTGTGCATTCATCACTGGATGCTGAGGCATTTGAATGGCGATACCGCTATTGTCACTGGGTCTCAAATCCTCCAGCTTCTGATGCTTAAACTTGAAGCTTTGAAAAGGATGAGAAGATCTGGCCATAGGTGCCAAGGTGCTACTTTGCAGCACGGGTGGAATGATATTTTTCTTGTCAAATAATTTCTGAAAGCAGAACTTCCAGTGGCTTTCCCATTGTATGGCGTCAATGCATTGTAGCTTCAGAGACACTTTGTTGCCCGTAGTTGTTCGCAGCTCCGTGCCAGAAGCTAACAAATTGACCACCTCTAAATCATATTCTCTAAAAGCGGGAAATAACAGTGTTCTTCCCAAATCGAGCAATTTGTAATCTCCGCGTGCGAGTCGTTGTAATGTTTCTCCTGTCATACTGGTTGAAGAAGGCAATTCGCCGCTGTTCACTTTAAAGAGAGCTAATTCACCAGTCGCCAACTGGAAAATTTCAACCAAAAGGTGCTCATATCCAAATCTTTCAATAGTGAGATAGAAGTAGTCTCTCTTGGCTACACTGTGAATATTCACTAGTGGCGGGGAAATTAGATCAAAAGTCGGTGAAAGGAGATCATGCACTTGGTTGAGATTTAAGATATTGCAATTGGCGATATTGTAATTGGACCCAAACTGATACTGAAACGCGTGAACCATGGATTTTAGTTGCAACGTTTCGGCTGCCCACATCCGATTGAACTCTGTCAGTGCCACATAGATTTTGATTATGCTAACGGCGAAATTAGGTTCACTCTTCATTCTAAATGCAGACGTTTCCCTGGCAAATATGAGCTTTATCGCTCCGAAAAGGACATCCTTGTAGGTGTTGAGTAACTCTACGTCGGCAAAGAGTTGCCTCGGAAGCATTTCACTCGGCGATAGTAAGGTGTGCTTAGCAATCAGCATCCTAAGTGAGTTGGACACAAAGCTTAAAAGAAGGTTAACATCTTTCAGTGATCTTTGAGCAGCCTTAGAACTCGGGTTCAACGCCTCACATAAAGAAAGTGTCTCTTTCAAAACGGCTACATGTTCCTGCTGGACTTGTTTGAATCTATCTGCCATATTCTCACTCGCAATCATTTCGTGCGCGAAGGCCAAAGGAGCCTGAGCATGCAATGGATTAACTTGAAGTATCCTCCTTCTTTTATTTCAAGAAAGTTGTAAAAAAATTGAAAGCAATGCAGTTGACCAACCTCTTTACAGACACTTGCACTCACCTCATCTCTTTCCAATCCCCCACTTCGTCAATTCTAGGCTGGCCCATTCTTCCACTAAAGTACACGTTAAGGGCCTTTTTTTTTTTCGCGCTTACGCGTCAGCATATCGCGAATTGTTAAACTACCCTGTTAAGCAAGACTAAGAAGAATAAATGGACTCGCTTTTATCGATGCCGTGACTAGGGCATGCGCGAACTTGAATAAGTTCTTTCAATCAGCACTGCTCTAGCTAGCAGGGAGTGCTCGATACTTACCAAAAAAAAAAAAAAAAAAATAATATGTATATCAACTCTCATGTATAGTACAGTGTGATCATTTCTTTATCTTTGAGTAGAATGTGTTAATGTCGGATGCACAAGAGCCCCTTTGCTTACAACCTTTGAAAGAGACCACCAAATCGCCATCTGTGTAGCGTAAAGCATTTGTCGAATCTTCCTGCTGGGGCACGGTGGTTTTAGTAGGATCGTATGTAGCCGCAATGATTTTGTTCATTACAACGGCAGCCTTCTTTAGCAGTTGTGGATGCCATTGTAGCAGATGACCAATGCTAGCTTCAAAACTGGGCCAATCGTAGTCCATGAATAGTGGGTCTATCAAAAATTCTAGGAAGGCTTTGCCATACATATCAGCTGATACAATGAAGGAGGAAAGGTCGAGCATCCCATCGGGACCCTGTGCTAAAAACATCTTAGCCCTATCCATTTGGAAATGTGTATAAGTCTTGATGTTTGAGTTGGGTACCACAGGTGAGTTTCTCAACAGAGCCAGGTCGAGATTCTTCGGATTCAGGACATGTTGCTGCAAAGGTACATTCAAGTTCATGATTAAAGCGTTTTGATCCACAAAGAACACATATTTCGCTTGAGGAAACGCATGCATGGCAGCTCTCATTATCATGGGTTTGATGTACTCGTAGCTTGCCTGCACGTCCTGGTACTTCAGCAAGGGGATGAACTCTTGGGACCAACGCACATAAACACCGTAATTGTGTTTCTGGGCGTAATCCACCCTGTTTTGCACGATGTTGACTATTGTATCCATAGAATAGTTCTCAAAGTCAATTAACGTTACGATGACGACTTCTGGATGTGACGAATCTTTACGATAAACCAGTTTACCATGATCCAAAAAGGAACGCTTTACTAGCAGGATCTGATCACTAGTCTTTTTTTTCTCTTCGTCTGTAAGAGGTTTGTCATAGCTGTTGTACACATATCTTGACACTCCATCCAGCTCCGTTCTTATGGTGTAGAGGCCCCTAACACCGATCTCCTTTAAAACATCGCCGTGCTCAATAAAAGGGAAAATGTATTGTCTGGACGCGGGAATCTCATAAGCGTAGTAACCGTGCTCTGGGGGATAAATCTTTCTGGAGCCAGACCCTAGATTAAAAAGACTGCCCAAAAAGTATAGCAGAAAAGTGAACCCGAAGAACAGCGAAAGCGCCTTCTTCTGCAGAGGCGTCAAACGGTTCAGAAATTTCAGATGAGACCCAAAATTCGGAAAGTGGAAGGGCCATCTTGAGACCCGTTTTGATCCAGGTTTCAGCTTGGATTTGGGCTTAAGAACCATCTTCACACCGTACAAAATAGCGATGAGAAGAAGCAGTTTGACTCAAGGATGTGCTCCAGGACTCCAATCCCTCTCTGTACGTAATTGATTCGTCAAAAACTTCTCAGCTTTCAAGTAGCGAATTGACGATCAGACGTGTTGTTGTGATTGATGGAAAAATTTACAATGGTAAATAAAAAAGCACAAGTCGCGTCCAACGACGAGAAAATGAAACAGCAGTATAAACAGCATATAATAAAATATATGTACAAGATAGGAACTGGAAGAGGTTGAGGGCTATTTTTAATGCATCTTTCGGATACTGTTTATGCGAATTCTATCTGTTGCATTTCGCATTCCTCCCCTTCATTGTCGTCATCATCATCATCATCATCATCATCGATCATGTCGTTGGCATCTATGTAAGGTAGCTGCTGCTTCTCGCCGTATTCTTTGATCTGACACTTCCTGATTGCAATGGATACGATACCACTTGCAGCTGCCGTCGCTATAAGCGCATAGCAGCCCTTCTCGAACCGTGGGGTCGTAGTCGAGGCATAGAATAGCAGCGACCACCAGGCGTTCACTGCACCGGAGAACATATTCATAGACGCCAGCACAATCGCTCTCTCCTGTAAATCTTCATGGCACACCACATTAGCCCAAGCGAAAAAGACAGCCTGCCCCGCGTAGCCGATGCCTCCCAAGTACTGAGCAGTGAACATAATGCGTGGATCTAGCGGGTTTGCACGTATCATGATCGCAACGACGCACATTGCTACAGCAATGAACAGGGCCACATGCCAATGGCGAGCTCTGGAGTAGTGCGAAAGATAGACTGCCGCCGCCACAGTGGAGACAACACCCACAGCGAAAATGCCAGAAGGGTAGTTGTTCCTATGAGATAAGGAGTAACCCTGATGCTGTAACCAAAGGGCAAAGGTAGAATTTGAAGCAAAACTCAGATTTTCACCCCCAAGAACCCAAACAAGAGAAAACAACCACCAGTGCCATCTTTTCAGCACACGGGGAACCACGGACCAATCAAGTTTCAAACGTTCGTCATGTGCGGGCAGTCTTCTCCTGGCATGCTGCAACTCTTGCTCGCTAAAGATGAACTGCGCTAGCGAGAGCCACCTCTTGCGGTCAGTCTTTTCTGGAACACCAGGAAAGAATATCAACCCGTAAAGTGCAATGGGCATTGTAATGCAACAATCGATCACAAATAGCCACCTCCATCCTGCAAGCCCGTAACGACCATCTAACCCGTTGTAGATTTTCACTTGCATAAATCCACTAAACATAGATCCTATTAGACCGGAACTGGTAAAAATAGCACTCCTAATGGGCAATTCACTCTCCTTGTACCAAGAACCCAGTATTAAATGAGTTCCTGAGAACGTACAGCTCTCAAATAATGCTTGAAAGAACCGAATAGCACAGCACTGTTCAAAATTGTGAACACGAGACATGCCTAATGTCAAGAGGCCCCAACTGAAAGCGCAGAAACTGAGCCAAACTCTTGGAGGGACTATAAGCAGAATCAGATTGTTCGGCAGCATACCTATAATGTATCCAACACTGAAGCACGTGTTGGTGACATTGAAGTCGTTGCCTTTCAATTGCAATGCCTCTTGCATCCCAGAGATATATGCATTGGTAAATGCGACACGGTCCACATAGTTGATCCAGTACTGCAGACAAACGAAAGACAACACGAATAGGTCGATCTTGAGCAAAAGTCGCTTCCTGTTGATTTTGCCCGTATTCAGACCATCACTACGTGGGGTTTCGTTAGACAAAACAGTCCTCACAGATTCTTGCGCCGGAGTCGCCTCCGCACTATTTCGCTTGGCCATCGCGCTGATACAATGGTAAAGTCAATTCGTGAAGTACTTCGACGAGCATTCGTTTAAATGTTGATGAGAAAAAAGTCACCGTAAAGTATGACTATTAGTCATTGGTCATGAGATATGGTATCAAACATAAACGTCATCAGCATCATTATCAGCCTCGTCTATCTTGGCCGCATGCACTTGGGGTCTAAACTTCTGCTGCTTCCTCAGCCTGCAATTTAGCCCTTTTCCTTTTGGCTTGCTCCATGCGATCCGTCAGAAAATGGTTGATGTCATCTTGTAGACCGGTCAACTGAGCTCTTAAGTTGCCGAGAGCTGTGGATTGACCATCTGAAGTGGTCTTGGGCGGCGCCGGTTTGTCCCTATCAATTTGACCTGCATTCAAAACATGAGGGCTTGGTCCCGTGGTGGATCCATCTGTGGTCTGGTATCTAGGATTTGCTGGGTCCACTGAAAAGCTTTTTTTCGCATCTGGAGCACAGTATTCAGCAAACGGCAGGTCAGTCATGGCTGTGGAATGTTTGTCTTAGTCTCTGGAGTTGCAGCTGTTGAAGCATAATATTATGTTCTGTACATGATATTGGAATTTTACTCAACACAGCATCGTAGCACTTCGTGCTTGGTGACAACAATACCGATGCACGTCAATGGATTATCTATAATGAACTCATAAGAAATGCTTCACATCTAAAATTCCTCCCCGACTCGCTATGGCACCTAATTGGTGTCAAAAATGATGTTTTTGTTCTTGCTGTCTAGAAAACGAAAAATAATATTATACAAATTTAATCTAAACATTGGGATCCTCTAGGGTCAATGAATAAACGATACAGCCGCCCTCTAACTGGCCCATTTCACTGTCATTGTGCCCCGGTATCAGCCCTACGTCGATATATAGCATCACACTCGTTTTTAGCATTATTTAACACGCACATGAAGTGCTCAATAATATAATATATAGTTCAGCAAATAGGATAGTTACGTTTTGCAACATTTTGCAATTATTTTTGGCGTTTAGTTCGACTCGGATTCTGGCTCTTCCGCTTTACCGTTTCTCAAAAGATTAAACTCTTTTTGCACAAGGCTCAATGTGGTGCCTCTAGATCCATCTTCTCTTTCAAAGCTGTAATTGCTGGCATCCGCCTCCACGTAAACGAGAGCACCCTTCCTGACGTACTGGGTCAAGAAATTAATTTGCGGCTCATTGAAAACGGTAACATTGAACCAGTTGGTCTGACCATCTCTTCTAGGCTGAGACGCCACACTGTATTTCAAATACTTGTTGTTGTTTGCGGAAGTGTACTCGGTGAATTCGCTACCAATACGACCCACAATTGTCATTTTGGAGAGATCAAGTTTCCTAGAGGTAGCATGGAATCCGCGCTGGAATACTGGACGGAACATCTTGAGAATGGCTGACTGGTTTTTACAGTTATTGTCCCTTGTTTCGAGATTCTCTGTTTTTTTTTTTTTTTTTTTTTTTTTTTTTTTTTTTTTCCCTTCTACTTGAAAGCTGAAAAAAAAAATGGTTATACTCGAGTAAAACTCATAGCTTGAACTTAGGATCACTACTTAACGGAAGGAATTGCCAAATCATACAGCAAGCTATATGTCCAGGAACTAGATTTATTGCTTTTCGGTAGCTACGCAGCATGGCCAATCAGCTGCCTTCAAAGAGCTTTACCAAGTTATGACTTTAAAAAACCACTAGAAAATGACAGCTGGCAGCTCAATTGCAGTCGCTGGAGCTACCCAATAGGCACAACGGCTTAACAGCTACTATTAGGGTGGAAGAAGAAGAAAAAAAAAAGTGAAGCCAAGCATTTTGCTTGTAGGCCTCTCTTTCAAAGCCCTGACCCCATCTCGTGTGCCCTAGGATGTACCCTAACTAGCCCTGATATTAGGGCATCAAATTAGGGCGTCTGTTAGCCCTACATTATTTGCTTCTGCCCTAATAATGAGCCCTGGTATCATCTTAGGGTATGGAAGGGAGGAAAAATAGGCTGGGTTTGCTCATCGCGCATTGCAGGATAAGATTGAGTTGTTAAGTTTAATTTGATGAAATTGTTCCGATAAAAAGAACAGGCCAAGCATTTGGAGGCTTCACAACGCTTTACGAAAAAGCTTAAAAAGCTCTGACGAAGAAGTTAGTGGCTGCTTCAAGAAAAATAGATTTGCAGGAAAGAGCTTAACGAGCTTAACGAGTGCTTTGGAGCTTTACGGCTATGTTCAACGGTTTTGTGAGACAGCGGGGCTCCTGGTCGGCCATGCAGGCCACGATCGCATATACAAGTTCACAAGATGCATATCCCAGCGATGTGGAAGTAGACTGCGAAAGCATAGATTCATTCGGTGACGTTAGGATTTTGAACAACCCGGGAGTAAACAATGGCACAATAAGCGAGGAAAGCAAAAGGGAGCATGACGATAACGAAGAGATAACTTCCAGAGAGTTGGCGATTCTGTCTACGACTAGCTCTTCGTTGTCCGGATTATCGCTAGATCAAGCGCAACCTGAGCTGTATACGGTGCGCTCTAATAACTCGCAAAGAATCGAAGAATGGTGTATGAAGAATGAAAATGCATCCAATACGCTTTTCCAAGGTGATCTGCAGTGGAGAAAAGATGCGGGAGACAACTTTACTTCGCATGCATTCGATCATTTGACTGGGGTTCAAATCTCTGCAGTGAGGCGTATATCTAGGGAGTTGCTCCCCATGTTGCGTGGAAGCCGTCGCTCTTCATCTCAATTCCCTCACCGCTACAAGGACATCCCCTCTGTGTTTTACATGAGTTCCTCGAACGAGCTGCGGGGGTGCTCCCAAGAATGCCGGAATTACGATGGGTTTGCCAATGGTTCTTGGTTTGGGTGGACGATGGTGCCGCGTTTCACGGATTCAGACATCGGTCCTTATTGATACTTACAATGGGGTACTTATTCAGGGTTATCTTTTCTGTCGTTTTACATCTAATATAGGATGGTATGTACAACGAACTAATCGACGTTTCTCGTCATTAACTGTTCTGTGGTATTATTACACTCAAAAAAAACTCGGTCATTAAAACAAGAACAAAAGTATTCATTGGGCTAGCCCGTAATAGTTTCCAGCGGCTAACGTTCTAGTACAGTTCACAAGGTTCCAAGAACCTCCAAAGGGGTTATTCTCGTCCAACTCTTGGCTTCTCAATGAAATGCCGCTTCCTACATCGCCTTCGCGTGGACCTTGACCACGCAAGATAAACTTGATGGAGACGCCATTCTCAGACTCGCGTGCCATCCTGTCAGTAATAAACCTCGCAATCAATCTTTCCTCTCCATTCCTCTGCAGTACCAGAGGCTCCTTGAATCTCCAAGCTATACGTTTCTTTTCCTTGCTGAAAGAACCTTGGGGTTTAGATAAAGCACTAGAGGTCTCTGCCCCAGTGACAGAGACAAAAACGTTAACGTCCTCGAGTACCAACCGGGTCACCTCCAGTGGCACACTAGGAGACATTTTGATCGTGAGCACTACACTAGCTTGGTGCGGCTCGAACCTCCAAACTGGGTGGATGGTCACCGGGGCGGATGGGTTCTTCATTGAGTATTTCACCGCGCCCAAAGTTCTGCCATCTATAAACAAGGGATTTACCTTGAAAAACTCTGCCTGAGTACGCTGGATGAAAGCCTGGTTCAAGATGAATTTTGAGAAGTTGTTAGCTCTATCAATCTTCAAGTTGATTTCGATAGGTAAAGGAGCTCTCATTGCGCTGTTGGAAACGTAGTTCAATGCCAGTTCGCCGATTAGCTGTGACTCCACCAAGATACCTTCTTTAAAAGTACAGCTGATTACTTCTGCAATGCTTGCATTCAATCCATATGCAGAAGTGTTTTCAAAGGAAGTATGTTGGAAAACGTTTTGACCTTTTAAGGACGTCGAAGAACCAGTAGTCTGAGGGTTAAGCACTGTTAAATCACCAGTGACTTGCGATTTCAGCAAATTATTAGCGCTTTCCCTGGTGCCCGCGGCAGAACTTATCATATCAGGTGATGCGGAGTTTATTACACCAGGTGAAGCCCCGTTCAAATTAGGAGCATTGGAGCCCGTAGTGCCAAACGAGCCCGTTGTGTTTCTGTTTTGTAAATTCAATCCATTAGTGCTCCTGTTGAAATTGTTAATAGACTTGTTTCTTGAAGGTGGTAACGAAGGTGGCATAACAGGAGCACGGATGTGATGTAATGGTGCAGCCCCAGCGGTGCCGTTCACGTTTCCGTTAAGATTAGAATTTTGCTGCAAAGGAAATTCTTTCTCCATCGGTCTCACTGGTACCTGGGTCATATTGATGGGGCTCATTGAAGCGGCCCTAGCCACTGGATCGGAATTTAAGGTCCCTGGATTTATATTACTAGCCGCCGTGGTAGCAGGAGTTGGTTCAGGGTAAGGAGCAGAGCCTGCAGAATTAGGTGGCTGATAGTAATTGGCAGAATTAGCAGAAGAAGGTGCGACGCCGCCAAAATACGAGGCCCGGTTGTTGGCTGTTTCAGTAGCTCTCGATTCACCACTGTCCTGTAAATTCTGTAAAGTTTCTCTCCGCTGCTGGGTGGTAGCGGAGTCACCCGTTTCAGACCTTCTGATGGAAGAAGTGTCATCCTCAGATTCATGAATAATGGAGGACTGTGGAGCAGAGTTACTGTCTGAAAATCTCTTGCTCCTCAACTTGCCCTTGCCAAAGATGGATCCGACTTTTGACCTCAATTTGCTCTGTGGCTTTTTGGTTGCTGACAACGATTTATTGTTCATGGGATCAGAAAATTCGTCATTCATCAAGTCATGGTGCAACACAGTCGAATTCGTCGAACTCGTCGACTGCGAAGTGAACCGGTGGCCAAGACTGCCCACCCCGAACACGCTTCTCCTTTTCTCACGAGTACCGGATCCCGGACCTGGACTAGGGCTTGCACCATCAATCGCAGCAGGTGTGGATTGGAAGGTGTAGCTACTGGCTTCACGGGCAAACCTGTCGACTTCGGCTTCAGGATCAAATTCCAGTAATTGAGACATAGATTCCTCGCTTTGTTTCGAAGTGCTCAAGATGTAGTCACCGTAACCGGTCTGATACCTTAGTGCGCATTTTTTCAAAGTGGCCAAACGGTTGTGATCGATAGTCTCGAACATGTCAAACAAGTATGGAACTTCAGAGTCCCATTGTCTGTTCAGTTCACCTAGCTTTGGATCATTCTCATTCGATTTAGACAAATAGTCGATATTGGCGGCCAGCTGGCTCAATTTAGAGTGCATCTTTTTCGATTGAGACCATTTGGGATCATTCTCGTTTGCTCGCTCCAATCCTGCAATGACCTCCTGTTCCAAAGTGTGTTGGAAAGCCGTGTTAGCTCTCAACTCTGTCTTCAATTCACTTACAATCGCTTGCCACACATTTGCCAAGTCTCCCAAGGAATTGAAGTTGGAGTCTGCCATCTCTTGAGCTGTCAATACTTTGGTGTCCAACATCTGGGATTTTAGAAGTTTATCCAAGTCTTCATTCTCTGCTACAACTTTGCGCAGTTGCTGAATGTATGCCTTTTTAAGATCGGCAATCTCTTTGAAGAATAGATAAAAATCTTTGTTGATTAATTTGGCCTGCGAAAGACGAATCCTCACCGTTTCACTAGCTTCATAGGGTCCCTTCGTAGTCAGTATGCTACCAGCATACTTAGTCCGTTCTTGAGACATGGTTTCGCGTGGTCCTCTATTGCAGCCTGCTTGGTAATGGCGAAGACTGCTCTTTTGTTCAACCTTTTCGGACCCTTGAATAGGAGTAGAAATAGGTCACATGATACGAACGGTGCAGGACATCAGCAAATGGTAATTTGACTCAATGTCGCCGAGAAATAGGAGGCATTTTCAAGCTACAAAACTTTCGGAGTTTGCAGCAACCATTTCTATCGGTAGTGCTCGTCTGATACTAAGTTCCTCGAAGTTTGTTTTTTCTTTTTTTTTTTTTTCTAATAAAATAGGACAAAGGAAGGAGAAGATCGATCACATATATCTTGTTACAACTGTGTCAAACGCATTCAACAGAGTTTTATAATACTTCTCTTGATAATATTTTGGCCAAGCATTATTTGTGCGAACTATTGACAATTCTAACAAATTCAAATCTTAATGCCGTCTGAGTCAATAAATTGAAGTTCAGGATGCATCAATTTGTTCTATATAACTTTCTTGTATCTTGATCATCTTCACTTTGGTTGTCGTTTTGTCGTTTTGTCGTTATTTTTGGATTTGTTTTTTCTGTCATTATTTTTCTTCTTTCTATTCTATTCATTCCATTGATTCAAGACCACTCATGTAGATCATGTAATTAATCTGTATTCTTCCCCCTTGCACTTTTTTTTTTCTCTCTGTTCGATTTAATATTTTGTTCGAGATGATTATACAAATAGTGTCAGTGGCTCCGAGTTTTTTTTTGGAATTTCTCGCTTTTCAATCTAAGTAACAAAAGCAAGCTGAACGTATAAATGTTGAAGAACCCGCAGTTTAAACTCATTCAAATTCGCAGAAAATCGATTTTTTTTGGCTATGCTTTGCTGTTTTACTTATTTTAAATACATATCTTTAATGTACAATTTTATCTTCTCGAGCGCGCTGGGGCGCTATGATTAATTCTCAACTTGACAACGTCTCCTCATGTGTCTCCTCCAGGAAAACTGAATGTGAGTTTAGATATTTACACATAGTTTCCCACTCCGGAGTGTTCATCTTCTCCTTGTAGAACACAAATTTAACAGGATTCTCATGGCACAGATATTTGTCAAGCACCTCGAAATTGAACATTTCCAAATCGAACTTTTTGATAACCTCTTTGCGTCTAAACCCTCTGAAATGCTTACCCTCATCTGTTACGTAGATGTGTTTCCTTGACAGTTCCATCGGCTCGAACTTATGGTAACCGATGTGACCAAACATTGCGTCGAGCTCTTTACCGTCAGGTCTCATGAGCTTCTCAATGAATTGCTTCTTCACGTCATAGTTCTGTTCATATTCCGAAACTTCTGATTTGTGGCGACCGATCCAAAGCTTAGCCTTCTTGTAAGCGCGGTAATCCTGCTGGAAATCTTGCTGGTAAAGCGAGATGCCGTGGAAACCGTCCTTATCGGAGAAACCGTCAAATTTGATCTCACTTTTCACCTGGTAGTAGGGCATTTTCAAGACATGGGCTGCTGCCATGAACGTTTCCTTGTCACCTTCACCAGACGTACCTTGGGAGAGCATCTTGTAGTACCAACTGCCGTAAATGTTGTAGTATGCAGCGAGAAGTAGCGTTTGAAAGTGCTGCACTTTGTTGAGGACAATTTCGCCCGCCTCGGTACTGGGGTCCGGCATGGTGCCCTCCAGGTCGTGGAAGGGAACCTTTTTCAACATTCTCACAGCGCTGAACTCTGACGAAGGCTCGTAACGAGACAGGGGAGAGATGTCGTCCGTGCCGAATCTGACACGTTTGTTTGTATCGACGGGAACCTTTGCAATCTTGTAAAACGCTGGCGTTGTGACCCTTTTCCACAGATCTGGCCATAGAATCATGCCGTTCTTGTCGTATGCAGACTTCTCAAACACGTCGTCAAGCGGCTGCAGGGGCAGGCAATCGGCGTCGATGTACACGACTTCTTTGAAGCTCGAAAGCAGCAGCCCGATCACTTTGTTCTGAAATCTTTTGATCTGCACTTTTTCGAGCACTTCCCTGGGCAGCACATTGGACATGTAGATGCACTTGGCGTTCAGCTTGGGGAGCACCACGTTGCAGTAGTCGTCGTCACCTTCGTCGCCAGGTGGTATGATCACCTCGACGGGCAGAGTGGTGCCCCTGTCACGCAGGGTCTCCAGCATGGTGAGGGAGATCACCGAGAACCTGCCACCGCCGATGGTGACCACACCGCGGTCCCTCGGGAAGAGCTTCTGGTAGTCGGCATCTGTAAAAGTCCAGCTCTTCATGGTGTTTACGAATTGCTCGTGTTTTTCGGTCATCATCGCGAGCTGGTCATCGCTCAGGTGGAAGCACGCATCAAGGTTTTCGTAGGAGCTCTTTTCAAAATCTTTGCTGAACGAGCCGATGTCGCCGTCCTTGCAGCGAGTCTTGTCCCGTACGTCGTCCATGTTCAGCTGGGTCGCCGGTGCTGCACTCTGTATCGCATCAAAGAGCGTTGTGTAAAACTCTCTCCTGTAGGGGGCGCTGGTATCCAGCAAGGTGTCGTACGACTGTGCGAGCGAGAGGTACAGTCCGAGACTTGCGACAGCTACGAGAATCAGCACGACGTACCGCCTGGAGAGGGCCATCATGGGGTACTTGCGGAGGTAAAACCTGCTAGAGAGAAACAGACGTTTCACTCGAGAAGAGACGACCTTGAGCATGGGAGGGGTGGGGCGAAGCTGACGACCTGGAGCTGTGAGCCTGAGCTTCTGGTTGATCTCGCTATTGGTGAAGCTTAGCGAGGCTGCTTCTAATAAAGAGAAGAGGTTGCCAATGTACGTGCAGCTCAGTTTTAAAAAAAACAACAAAAAAAAAAAAAAAAAAAAAACAGACGACAGCTTCGCGACAAAAGAAACGGCAAAAGAGACGAAAAACAAAAAACAAGATGGCCCCCATTGATAAATGTGGAAAAAACGTTGCAGTTCAAGTAAAAACACGACAAACACATACCAGAAGCGACCTGCCGTGCCGCATAGCAGCGGCTCACAATGCACTGCAACGGTGCGTAAATTATTGCCAAGAGCTGACCCAAAAAAAAAAACAAAAAAAAAAAAAAAGAAGTTCCGTGCATGCGGCGAGGCAATACGGGGTTTGCTGAGCTGTTTTTACGTTGCCACGCAGGAACCGCCAGGCAGGAGGGCATGCGATCTGGTGCCGTCTCCAGACGAACGGCTCGCTGCCCACAGATGGGGGAGAAACCGAAAATAAGAAAAAAAAAAAAATGGCGACAACAAGAGCACCAAAAGTAGGCCCCAGATCCCGCTCAGCCGCCAGTGTCGCGTCGGCGTTGTGTGCTTTCTCTCTTCTCGCACACCAAGACAGCGCCGACCTGTTCTTTTTGAAAAAAGAACCAAAAACGGTTCCTGCTCGCTGCGCTCGCAGCACTGGACTCGATGTCCCATGCTAGCGCTGTGCACAGTGTTCTTTTTGAAAAAAGAACCAAAAACCGTAGCTGCTCGCTGCGCTCGCAGAGCTCAATGCCTCGCGGTACGCTCTTCAAGACACGCGCGTGGCAGACGATGCGTTTCCTCTCATCTGGTGGAACTTCCTCCTCGCCGCGCCGTCACTCGCTTTCCCAGTGTCTTTGCAGCCCGTAGTCACAACGCTTTCGTGCACATGCAGCCGAGTGGCGATCAGCGCCTGCATGCATGGGTATGCCAGCGAGCCCGAGAACGGCAACCGCTGGCGCAGCATACAGCGCTGGCAGCGCACCGACTACGCGGGCACGGTCGTTCGCCGTGCTTGCTTCTTCTGCCCGTGGCCGCTCTTGCTTTCTTGCACAGTATGCCCGGTAAGCGCAGCGGTGACAGAAAAGATCTACAATGCGGCAAGTACAGCTCCGGAGGAAGAGTAAAAGCGCTGCTCTACTCGCAAGCGACATATGTAGTCTTGTCAAGAATCCTGGGGCCCAGAGACGGGCGCCCGCAGACGCTGGTCTACGCCAGCACTGTGAGCAGCGCTCACAGCATCGGTTTTTGGTTCTTTTTTCAAAAAGAACAGAGTGCCTCGGGAGCGCTGCTTGAGCGTTACGAGATAGCCATTGACAGCGACAGCTCGACCAGCTCTCCCGCGTAGACACGAGAAGCCTGGGGCGCTCACAAGCCAGCGCCAAGTGCGTCCACGCGACTACTTCACACGAGCGCAGTCTGACTGATCCCAAGACACGGTGGACCGTTACACGCCAGCTGTGCTTCACGCCAGCTGTGCTTAGCGAGCGCCAGGCGGATCGCTGATCGCTGTGGCCCAGTCAACACGCACGAGTATTTTTCTCTGGTGGCAAAATTGAAAAAAAAAAAAATAAGGAAAAGAAAGGAAAGGAAACGTAAGGAGTGCCCGTTCTTTCCCTTCGCATCTCGTTTGGCGATAAAAAAAAAAAGGCAACAGCCTTTAAGGACGGAGCTGGGCGCTGTACTTGCCACACCTCGCAACTGTTCTCGCTCTCTCCCTCACACTTACGTCCTCTTCTCTGTCTCATCCGCAGCAGTGGCGATCAGGAGAAACCTTCCAGGACCGCTCGCCCCATGTATTTGTGATCACCATGCTTACTCCAGACGCGGTACGTGACACCGTTTTACAGTTCCAGGCAACTCCGCTGGAGGACGACACGGAGTTCGGCACGCTGCAGTTGGAAAAGCAGCGGCTCGAGTCGCTGCTCGTGAGGAAAAAGTACTTTGTGAAGCGGCTGCAGCTGCTCTACCAGCAGCTGGACAAGACTCGCAACTACCAGGAGTTTGTAGACGTCCTGATGAACAGCAAGCCGCTGCTCGGCGAGGTGTTCACGCTGGAGGGCCAGACCAGGCGCACGCAGTGCGCCGACGTCGAGGTGGACTGGTCCCGCTTCGCCCTGGACGCCAACGAGTACATTTGCCAAAACGACCAACTGGCGTCCCTGCAGAGCTCCGGGATGCTCTAGCTGTACATATGCTTATAAATAATTTTCCAAATAGCCAATGCCATGTCTGCCCTGCAGTGACAAAAACTTTGCATATAAGCACGCAGCGAAGGGGACGCAGCATCGCAGAACGCAGCAGAAGCCTCCCCCCCCCTCGCATACTCGCAAACCATGTTCAGAACCACACTCAGAGCTCTCAACAGCGTCAGGTACTCGTCCTACACGTCCATCCCCAAGCTCTCCAGCAAGCAGCACTTCGAGGAGGCGCTCAAGAAACCGGGCCTCTCAGTGTTCGACTTCTACGCCACCTGGTGCGGCCCCTGCAAGGCCATGGCCCCAATCCTGGGCAAGCTGCAGGAGGAGTACGCCAAAGTCAGCTTCTACAAATTAGACGTGGACGAGTCGCCGGACGTGGCCAAGGACTGCGGCGTCATGGCAATGCCCACTTTCGTGTTGGCCAAGGACGGGGCCATCTTGGGCAAAGTCGTCGGTGCTAACCCAGCAGGTCTAGAGAAGGGCATCAAGGAGAACCAGTAAATGGGACCTGCTCGAAATTAGGTACCTGTATGTGCGTATATAAACATATATATATATAATCATATTCGTATTTTGTCTGCCATACACACGTTCATCGTACGTCGCCCGCCTCATCTCTGAAAAAAAAAAACCGATGCCCACCGGTGCTCAAATGGACGCTGGCTGGAGAGGGCACACCAGATGAGCATCCCGTTTGCCAAATGTATCAACGCCCTCGTCGGCAAGACTTCTCCAGAGCCCATCTTTCAGTATACCCCCAGTAAGCTGCTCAGGATCGGCAGCGCCGGGTTCTCGCTGGTATTCTTCGCCTACGGTGCCACTTTCATTGACTGGTCCTACCACTCCTCCCTGGACGTTTGGCGCAACGCCGACGATGAGACTAGAGCTAGCTGGGAATTCCGCGCCAAGACTTTCTCTCCCTGGGCGCTCACGCTGATTCCGTTCTCGATCGCAGCCACTGCCCTGTACATCCCCTCGAGAGTGGTCACCAAAGTTACCTATATCCCCAGGCCCCGTATGCCTCCTCTGTGCCAACTGGAGAGGAAATCTGCCATCCTTGGCCGGCGTATCGTATTGACCAGGCCCCTCGAGCAATTGGCCAGGAACGAAAAGGCACGAGTCTACACCGGCGTGGGTCCGCAGGGCACCGAGGACAAGGGATCCTTCGTGTTCGTGCTGTCCGATCGCAGCCCGCACTGTAGGAGCTTCCTCAGTAGGTACTACCTCTTGCACCGTGCTGGCAAATTCTGGGGTGGTGATGGTCGCGTCTTCGATGCCCTCTTTGGCGGCGATTCCATCAAGGACCTCGAATACAGGGGCCGGTTGGTGGCTCAAGGTAAAGAGCTCGACAAGACGGTGAAGCATGACCCTCAGCTGCTGGATGAGATGATCGCTCGTAATCACAGGGCTAAATTCCATGCTGGCATGAAGCAGATGTCTAAACAGATTGTGGACGGGACGAAGTTAACAAGATCACAGGAGACCAAAGAGTCTAAGTAAATAGTCTAGCAAAAGAGCGCCGGAAAAGTACAGCCCGCTATCAATGTTGCTGGTGAATGCCTTCCAACAGGCGGCTGGATTATCCAGGTCCACTCTTTTGATCATTGTAAATACACGGTAAGCGAATATTGACAAGCCACCAATGAATCCGGGCCCCCACAGAAGCCCGCTGTTCAAGCCAGCTAGCAAATAGAGCGAAAATTGGCAAACGGCCATTGTATTACAGATAGCCTTTGTACGAGACCCCCACGCTAGCGCCGTAGATTTGATGCCAGCTTTCACATCGAATTTCTTGTCTTGGTGAGCATAGATCGTGTCATAAGTCATGCACCACAGCAGACTGCCCGTGTAAAGCGGTAACATGGTGGACCAGTCGAGAATCCCCATGGCAGGAAATCCTAGAAGTGCCCCCCAATTGAAGCACGCGCTCAACGCTATCTGTGGGTAGTAAGTGAACCGCTTGAAAAGCGGGTACGTGAAAACCAGCGGTAGCGATGCCAACCCTAACCACCAGCATTGGCTAGGCAACTGTGCCAAAATCCCAACCCCAACAGCTGTCTGCGCGGCTAAAAATGCAACTCCCTGCTTCCTGGACACACGGCCACTCGCGATGGGTCTCTCAACCGACCTTATCACTTTGCTGTCCAGATCACGATCTAACAAGTCATTGATGGTACAGCCAGCACCCCTCATGATCAGCGCACCCACGCCAAACAGTCCCAGAGTGTACAATGTAGACCCCAGCGGCATCATACCCTCCATAGCGGCCATTGTGATGGCCCAAGTACAGGGTAAGTACAGGAGCCAAGTACCCACAGGCTTCTCGAGACGCATCAATTCAGCATAGGGAATCCATTTCGTGGGCAACTTGGAGACAATTGGGCCTAAACCTTGTTCTCTTTGTAAACGGGCTTGTGCTAATTGATCAGGAGTGAAATGACTATCGGACTCCACCTTGGTAGTGTGCAACCTCACTGCTCGATTCAAGACGACGAACGGTGAAGGCACCGAATGATTGAATTGAAAGGGCGCAAAGCCTTTCGTCGACCTCAATCTATGGAGCAGCATATTTTCTCAGCCTCAGCTACACTTCAAGAGACGTTTTCAGATATGTTTGTCAAAAATGCGACCTGTAAGTAAGCCTGGACCCTTGATACCGGTGCTTTTACCTAGCCTGACAATAAAACGAACGCAGCTTTATCGAACGTTTTGATTAGGGCCCTGAAATGTAGATTTCTGGATCTCTACGAGTGTTCGAACCGTGTTTTCAAACCGCAGTATACGAAACCCGCTGGCTTTCACTTTTTCTTTACGCGACAAAGACGTATGTATATATCCAGCACTGGGGACGAATACAACGAATACAGAAAAAAGCATGGCGAATACAGTATTCGTGAATTTGGACGAATACTGTAACTAATTACGAAAGTTGTATTCATTAGCTAGCGAATACAAAACATGCAAGACACCCATGATGGATCCCCATTGTTAACTTTCTTTAAGTGCATACGAGACATACTAATATATAGAAGCTA